>VZUI01033755.1:0-25364 GCA_013401135.1 Cettia cetti
TCCTTGCTTGAGCTTGGCCACTTCTTTGTTTTTCTTAAGTACCCCAGTGGTTAGTGTTTCCTAGCAACTTATGGGAAAAAAGATCCCGTAAAAAGGAACAAAGGGAAAGAAACCCCCAACAGCCTGTGACATGCTCCATAATTTCAAAATTTTGCTGGGCCTATAAGGAATGTAAAGAAAGGTTTAGATCATCCTTTGCCCTCTGGCATTGCTTATTAAGTTGGGCTTGTTTTTTTTTTTCCATGTGCAGTTCAGTCCTTCACTCTTGAAGAATTAGATAGATATGTTTTCTGTCATTGGTTTTTCTAAATTATATATAAATGCAAGATATGTCATGGCAGAGAATGTAATTACACTGGTGACAAGTGTGACAAATACATTACAATGTTGGCTTTCGCAATTGTTAGAGTGAATACTGTGTGTTTTATAATGTTGACTTTTGTAAGAGAAGTTTTGCTAAGGTTTAGAGTTCTTTTAATGTGAATGTTATGTTGTAATACCAGTGTTGGTGAAGAGCTGTTGTAATGTTAGCATTAACCAATGAAGGAATTGAAACCTGTTGAATGTATCAAAAGTAACAAATGACCACAACTAGGAGCACTGCACATGCGCTAAAAAGGTGGGAGGAAGGAGGAATTATGCTAAAATTATTGAATATGTATGACCATTTATGAATATGTATTTGGCTGATGCAATACCCAGGGTATCTAAGGGGTGTTGTTGTGTTGACTGGTGTGCCTCTGGCTGCAGATAAGCACCCAGAGCTGTTCCTTTAGTTTTATTGAATTTTTCCCTTATTGACCTTTATTAAATTTCCTTTAGACTTTAACTGAGGAGTGGACTTTGTTTCTCACAGCAAGCTACAATAGCATAGTTATCATATGACTTAGGGTAGTCAGTGTCACAATAACTCCTGATAATATAATTTTATTTATTCCACATAATAGAGTTAAAAGGAGACAATTTGAGAAAAACAGAAGGTTGTTATTGGTGTTCCTTACATACTTCACTTCCACTGGAAAAAATATGTAGCCTTTTGTATATATATTTATAGTAATTCTGTGGTAATCTATACAAGAGCAGTAAAATGTATATTCCCATATGCTATCTTTTATCATTACTTTTGTAGGTTAAAAAGAAATCACCATGGTTTTCATGAAGCCTGCATTGGAGGAGAGATCCTAGAACACAGGAGGCAAGCCCTATTGTCAGCTTAGGAGCCCAGACAGAGCATTGCACTTAATTAATTAGGCAGTGCTAGTTGGATGCTCTCAAACTGAAAATAGAGTGTTTAGTAATTTTTCTTCAAATACTGGGATACAGAAAATGACATTGTAAGCTGCTATCCTATATTTTTTTTCCTTCCCTCTGTCTGCATGTCCCCTGATTTTATTGGTAGAGAGAACAGAAAGAAAAATAATTTCCATCAAGATGATAAATAGTGCGGCAAAGTGGGTTTCCTAATAAGATTTGTATAAGAGAAACCAGGAGCTTATCTTCACTCCATGTGGGGACCTCTTAGGCATTGCTACTCTGGAGAAAGAATGTTGAAATGATCAGTCATAATCTCAGCTTCATACTGTGGTAGCAATTGGGAAACATCCTAGTATCCATCTATATCAATCTACATTCCTCTCCTGCTTACTCAGGCACTTGCCTTTAGTGCAGGATTTTATTTCCAGCACAAGTCAACTGTATCTTACAACAGGAAAAAAAAAAAAAAATTCGTTGCAGAATCTAATGAAATGCTATCTTGAGCTTAGTACCAGACATAACCTTTCTGACACGTTATGTGTACACAGCTACTGCAGAAAGTGAGTTCTTCAGAGCTAGTGCTGCTTCAGCTGACCCTGAAGTGGTTGTAAGGCTTCTAATACAGAAGCTAGTCTCTACTATCCTCCAAATGACTACCGAAAGTTCAATTAACAATAATTTAGCTGAACTGGTCAAAGACTGTTGGGAATTTGTGTTCTAAATGTCTAACATGTGAACAAAGTTTAGGCTGTCTCAAAGATGCAAATGAATGCAGTTTTAGCAGCACTGACACGGGAATCACGGACATAGGTACTTTTTTTTACCCTGAGGCAACAGAACTGTATTAGGAATAATGGGATTTGTCACCCTCCTTTTCAGCCTTCTAGTTTGGAGTCAGAATTTTCTCACACACTTTCATGTAAACAAAGCAATGTTTTTCTGTAGTTATCTATCTTGTTTACATTATTTTCTATAGGAGGGACAATTGATGGACACTTTCTAAGACCAGTAGAATTGAAGAGGTTGAACCTCAATCTTCCAATGTGGTCTCCTTTCTAGAAATATATATAAGCTGAAAGAAAAATTAAACTTTCTCTTTTCCCCCTCTGACTCTGTTGTGGTCACTACATTTCCCTCTTTACGGTATTGTGCCCATAGGGATTTGTGTTTTTCTTGGGGAAACTTCAGGCTACAGTTAAAAAGGCTCATGAACAGACTGACTGTGAAAGAAAGCCACAGAGCCCTTCTGTGGAATTAAGAATGCTGCTGCAATGAGTCCTCAGCAAGCAAAAATACAGACTTAATTATTGTTAATTTGGTGTTTACTATTCATCTGTGTCCAGACCAAATATACAGAAAGGCACACTGATACTGATATTAGGATGTTATGTAATAATTAGTTTTAATTATGTCTACAGGTGGGATATAATCAGAAAATATTTTAATGAGTTGTTTAGGCCCCACGTGTTTTACTTTGTTAACATCTCTTTCTCTCAAAATTATTAGAGAAGGATTATAAAGTTCAGATAAAACATGCTGTTATAGGCACAGCAGGTATAGCATTGGGTTTTTAATTCAATAAATACACTGGCCGGTGGGATAAAAGAGCTATCTCAGGTTGACACTGTTATCCACACTGTTACATGCAAGCAGGAAAAGAAATAGAATAGCCTCAGGTACAAGAAATGAGTACATCACAACTCAATATTTTAGTAGACAGTAGTAAAAAATAAGGAGATTGATGGTGATAACTTGGAGAGAAATTTTGAAATATAGAGTATAAAATGCATTTGAAAAGGAAAAATATCTTTCATTAAAAAAACCCCGAACAAACATCTTTCTCTCTGTACTTCAAAGTAGCAGATTTTTTTTTTTTTTTCTGTGATAGGGTGCATGAGGGTGTTAGGTTTGGCTGTATCCATATTTTGTATTCACAGACCAGACAATCTGGTATAACATTTGCTACGTTCTTTCCCTGGGTAGTACAGTAACTAAACTAATTTACTTTCCTAGAAGCATAGAACTGATTTGATTCAGAATATAACCTCAAGTAATTCCTGGGAACAGTACAATTTCATGTGGCCCCGTGCTATATGTTGCAGCTTCATTGAATATAATTTTTCATTTTTGTACATTGCATTTACCAGGAAACTGAAATTCAGAAAATTACTAGTGACTACTTTTTTTTTTTTTTTTTTTTTTTTTTTTTTTTTTTTTTTTTTGTGGTATGCCTATCTACTGTGCTGTCTTCAACCTCTAAAGCAAACGGTACATACAAAGCATGTATTTATTTTGACAAAGCTGCATGCACTTCAGAGCATGCTAATCTTTTTTACAGTCACCAGAGCAAGTCAGCAACATAATGTAGCTAAATTAAAACTAGCAAGACAAAACTGTGAATATAACCTACAGTTTAACCTCAGACTTATTCTCAGATGAGGGTTTACTTTTAATACTTGCGGGCAAAACTGTGGGGTTCCTTTAACAAATGAGATTTTAGAGAGATTGCATAACTTTTGCATTCATGACTACTAGTGAGAAGACAAAATCCTGGAACAGATAATCCTAGCATTTTGCCTGCATATGAAGAAAATGTTGATGATAATTAAATACTTTTTATCTGAGAGTAGAGAAAGTTATTTCTCAAGAGTTTAATACTCTGCCAAGTGACAGAGTTTCAAATTGTGCAGAGAGGACAAGCAGTTCTTAACACACAGTTCAACAATGCAATTGTAGAAACATTATTTTAGTCTATAGAGATGGTGCAGAATAAAACTATTTTTGATACAAATATTAAATTATGCAAGTACAGTGACTGTAATTGCTAGCCTCTACATCATTAGTTTAGGAAGAACGACAAATAAATTCTAGAAAAATAGTGGCTGTAACCATTGGGAAAGGCATCACTATACTGCTTTTATTCTGTGTGGTTGAAATGCTAGCTGGTTGGTTTGGAAGGTCGGGGTTTTTTAGAAGACATGAACACTGCCACTTTTGGCAACTTTGCCAAAGTTGCATGCAACTTTGTTACAGTGGCCAGGGAGTGAAAAGGCCTCTGAAAGAGTGTCTGGCTGTCATTTACTGTTAGAATATTTGATTTACCCCTTCTTTCCAGAAGAGAGTGTAGAGCTTGAGATGAAAAAATGATAATCTATCCACAAACCTTTTAATTCCCCTGGCTTGCTGAACATCATGAAATGATTTGATCATAAGTGTTGAGTTGAAACACATACTCTGTTAAGCAAAATACCTGGAAAACTTGTAACTGTGCTCTTGGGACCTTGAACTTGAGACTAAATGTCATATATATTAGCAATATTTTAAGGATAAGATACCTTTTTCTGAAAAAAAAGAAGTGACCTCTGTTCTTTTTATCATTAACATTTGATAAGTAATGAATGTCCCTGGACCTGCTGACAGTGAACATCAATTTAATGTATGTAATTTGCACAGCATGTGGAATCAGAGAAAAACTCTGTTTGGAAGGAACCTCCAGAGATCAGTCAGTCCAATCTCCTGTGCAGAGTGTGTTGGAGACTGCACAGAGCCCTGTTCGGTCCCATTCTGAGCCTTTTTCAGGGAAGGAGATACCACAGATGTGAGATGTGACATATTTACATTTCAGATAAAATGGTTTATTAATTTGCTTTTTGATGTGCATCCTTAAATGTTGAAGAAGCAAATGAGTTAATAAATATCTTGAAATTTAATCTAGCTATTAAGAACACATCTCATTTAAACTCTGTCTGCTGTTAACTGAGCTTACTCATTTTGTCTATGACATTATCCTGAATATAAACACATTTTTACCAAAAAAACCCAAAACAAACCAAAACCAAGAAATCATAGATGTTTAAAAATGAATGCAGTATTAAAATACCCACACCTGAACATGACTCTAAAAGTGAGGAGTGCTAGAATGTTTATTTTTTAAGTGTCTTTTTGTCTTCACACCCTCTCTCATTTGTGACATTATATTGCAAACTATGCAGGTACCTACATGGGAGGAGTTTAATATCAAAGAAAAATATTCACAGAGTTCAGCAAATTACTGGCTGTTTTCTAAACTACAAGAACTGGTTATAAGCTCTTAAAGTAGGACACAAGCATTACTTTTTTGAGAGGTGATTGTATTTTAGGTGTGTTTTGCACGTCTCTTTCTATAATCTACTAGATGGTGCCATCCTCAATAATCTTGTTGAGGTGGCTATGGATTATGTCCTTCAGAAAAATACAAAAGAAGACAGGGGCTCTTGTAGTTGAAGAGTCTTGCTGGGGATATAATAAGGTGGATACGAGTAAGATCTGAGGAGAAAAGGGTTTTTTTGTACTTATCTGCATGACACAAACTGGGGTGTTTGGACTTCTGCCAAATTAAGCTAAACTAAGGATTGTTTTTGAAGCAATGTCCTATGGACTTATGTCTGCCTTTTACTGTTTAGATATCATAAATTTGGAGAATCTTTCAGTGAGAAATACTGTGACTTGTCTCTTGCTTGTTGGTATTTAACACGGTTAAATACCTAAGATATATATGCCTAAGGTATGTGTACACGCAAAAGAAAACCAAATAGAAAATGGCCAGATATCTGTATTCCTTTGTTCCTGGAAAGGTGTCTAGAAGAGCTAGAAATTACTCTATATATGATATCAGTGTCACAAAAAAGGTGGGGCAATCTAGCACAGAAACTATATTCTTTAGGAGCTTTCAATGTAATGTACCTTTCTCTACAGAAAGTTAACTTACATAGATGTTAATGAATATCCGCCAAAGCATTTGTGGGACTTTAATGGCTATTCAATAGGTATTGAGCTTCACGGGAGATGCACTGTTTAAATAACCTGTGAAATTAAAAATAGAAAAGGGTATTCCCTTCAATTTACCATTGAAAACATTTAAGGATCAGAACAGGACAATAAACTAAGAAAAAGTAGGATTATATGTCTTTTTTTAACAGAGTACGTATTGAAGGAAAATCATCATTGTTTTAAAGGTAAGAATATAGGTTGAACATATTTTTTCTTCTCTATTTCTATATTCTTTCCCAGTTATAATCACTGTAAGAACTTCAAATCAAACATAAACCATCCAAAATTATTATATTTGCCATAAGGTGGCACTATGCTGTAAGGCAGTGACCTAGCTTGGAAAAGTCAATTGAATTTTTTACTCCTAGGCTTTTTTCTTATTTTGAGTCATAAGGTTCCATGAAGGATAGGTCTCAGGTATGCAAAAGATCTACTCTACATGGATTTAAAATTCGTAAAGATTCATATATTAATATTAAGAGTCAGAAAAGACAAACTGCAATTTATGTTAAGAGGTTAGTGCTAATCAGCATTTTCTTAATATTGCCATCTAAAACACTTTTCTCTCTCTGAAGATATAAACTCCCACACTTTAAAAGTGTGTGTACAATGTTGAGGACACTACAATATCATGGTCCCATAGCTTTAAGATGCATTTATCTTGGTGGGAAAAAAATTATAGTGCATCCAATTTAACAACAACAACAACAACAACAACAAAAAAGCTTCAGAAATACTCAATTACTGAAAGATAGTTCATACAAAGGATAACTTTGTGCTAACCAGCTCCTGATATGGGCATCTAGACATCCACAGAATGGCTGAGATTGGAAGGCATCTCTAGAAATCATTTCCAACACATTCTTTTAAAGCTTAAACAGGCTGCTCTTGGCTGTGTCTGGTTAGATTCTGCATGTCTACATGGATGGAAGCTCCACAACCTACCTCAGTAACCTGTCTCAATTTGACCACACATACCCTAAATAATTTATACTTAAATTGAATCACCTCTATTTCAATTTGGGCTTGTGTCCTCTTGCCATGGCACACTAGGCAGCACTGGGAAGATCTGTTCCTGTCTTCTCAATCAAATCCTCTTCCCCATCAGTTTGATATAAATATATTTATACACACACACATGTATACATATATACATATACACATATTTCCCTCATGAGCCTTTTCTTGTACCAGATGAACAATTCAAACTCAGGCAATCCAGGCTTTTAATCATGTCCCTCTGCTGGACTTACTCAACTATATCCATGTACCTCTGGCACTAGACTGGGTCCAGTATTTGAGATGTATTTCAACCACTCTGATCACAAGACAAGGACCAGCTCCACTGGCCTGATGATGTATTTCCTAATATAATCCAGGAGGGTGCTGCTCTTTTGTGACCCAAGGGTATATTCTTAGCTCATGGTCAGCTAGGTGTCCATAAAGGATTTCTATTTCCTTCTATGTCAAGATGGTCCTTTTCTCCTTTTTTCTTTTTGTTGAACCCTATCTATATTTATGGTGTATCAAGTACTACTCCCAGTTTCATACCACCTGAAAATTTTCTGAGGGTGTGCTCTTTCCTACTATCCCAGTCATTGTTGAAATAGTTAAAGAGTTATTGCTGATAGTATTGAAATCTGAGTACACTGTTAGTCTCTGTGCTGCTGCTCCATAATCCTTGAATTATCAGTTAGCTAGATTTTGTTCAGCTCATTGTCCATTTATCCAATATGTTTTTTATCAGTTTGTCAATAAAAATTTTGTGAGCAATAATGTCAAAAACCTTAATCATGCCAGGGTAAAACACATCCAGCCTTCTCCCATGTCCACCAAGTTCATGTTCTCACTGCAGGATGTTATCAGGTTTGTCAGGAAAGCTTTTCCCTTTGTACGTCACAAATAATCATCACTCAATTCTTGTCCTTCTGTGTTTTTAAATTATCTTAGGGATTATTTGCTCCATCATGTTTCAGTAGTTCAGGTGTGGCTCATGGGCTATATCTCCCTGGACCTTCATTCTTGTCCTTCCTGAAGACAGTAGGGATATTTCTACCTTCAAGTCCTTAAAAATCTACCCTAATCTCTACAGTGTTTCAGACAGAATTCTCAACCTCACAATGTCCTTGAACAAAATCCTTGGTACTTGCAGGTATTTCTCATTAGGTCTCATGAATTTGATTAAATCACAGTTTGTTCAAATGCTAATCCACTGAGAATCTTCTCTCCAGGACCACAATCCCATGGTACATTTACAAGGAGGTCCCTGAAATTGCTTTCACCTGAAATCCAGGGTTGTGATCCTAGTGTTTATCTTCTTCCCTTTTCTCAGTATCTCAGACTCCAGCATCTTGTGATTGTCAAAACTGACCTGACCAATTCTTTCTCATTTGTAAGAGACATATCAGAGTAACACTTTTCATTGTCTCCCTGATCACCTGTGTCAATTCTTTCTAATGGTAGAATCACTATTGCTATTAATGGACCGTTTGCTCTTTGATCTAAACACAATTTGATTTTTTTTATTATTTAATTTGTGTGTTCTGAAAATCTGTAAGAACTCATTAACCTGTTTGATCCAACGTGCCCTAGAAATTGCTGGAAGTAGATATATGAAATCATTAAGTGAGCTATTAAATCATTTTCACTTGTGAGTGCCCTGAACTTCAGGGGTTTTCCATCTTTATGTTCAGTGAGCTGTGTTGGTATTTGTTTGCTGTAGAGTCCTTGCTTTTCTTCAGAGCTGGAATGCTTGTGCAAGTACCACACGTTATCTCTTTAAATATGCTTGCCATCATAAATTTCCTCTGTCACTCCTAATGTTAAGTTTGACCCAATGTAACCACATCTTGCCTAAAAAAGCTCTCAATAATTCTTTGCATGCCTTGAAAATTACTTAAGATTACTCAAATTATTTCTCAAATAAATATGTAATTTTTTTTTACAAAAGGAGCAATCTGATATGGTCTGTTGATATGCTTAGTTGACAAAATCCTGTGCTCCTGGTTTGTGAGACTTTCACTCAGTGAAAGTGTCACCACTCAGTGACAGATATTTTTAGGACAATTTCAATTAGTCTTGAAACTAACAGTAGGATGACTACAAGAGTATAAAAGAATATTTGTCATAAATGAAAAGACAGTTTACTTCATCCATAGCATATGGAAGACTATAACCAAATAGATGTTCTCCGTGAAGATAAGTTAAATTCAACTGTTATAATAAACCATACTTTAAGATGTTTCTAACATTTCCATTTGTGATTTTCAACTTCCTATAATATCACAAGTTTTTCAAAATTTCAAAGTCAGGTCACAAATAATCTAATATCTCGTTCTCCATTAGATATGCAACTGGAATTTTAAATGTGTCCCAGCATAAGAGGTGTGTTGTTACCAACACAATTTATTTTAGTGAAGAAATTTAATACAAAAAATATTTTACATGTTCTGCAGCAGCTTTTTAAGCTTTTAAAATAATATTCTGTTTTCTCTCTTTGCATTTTGATGTCATAATGATTTTTGAAAATATATTTGATATACTCTGAGAGAGAAATCTAATTTAGTAACATTGATATTACATGGATCAAACAGTTTTTAAATGGTCATTATTATTCTGCTAGAACAATTAATGTACTGCATTTTTAAAGTTTACTTCCCATGACAAAACATATTAACTCAATTCATTTAATTGCAGTTTTAATTAACAGTTTGCCAGTACTTGGCCTGGGGACAAAATCAAAAAGTTTGACGTGCAAAGTTTTTATGATTGAAATGTAGGGGTTTGGCAGCAAACAGGCAGAAATAATTCAGACTCCTTACATTAGATAAAGATAAAATTTGTGAATAGAGAAAAGAGTCAGGAAATGAAACCACATGAATTATGGATTCTTTGTGAAAATCTAACACTTTTACAATGGAACCTCAGAGCTTCATATCGGAGCAAATGTTATTTAGTATCTTCATTAATGACAAAAATGGAAGGATTGAGTGTGCCTTCTTCAAATTTGCGGATGACACAAATCTGAATGGCATGGTTGACACACCTGAAGGATGGGATGCCATCCAGAGGGACCTGGCAAAACTCAAGAATTGGGTCCACGTGAATCTCATGAGATCCTATGAGAGCAACGGCAAGTACCTGGGTCAGGGCAACCCCCAGTACCAGCACAGATGGGGCATGAACAGGCCAAGAGAAGCCCTACAAGAAAGGACTTGTGGGGTGCTGGTGGGTGAGAGACTGGACATGACCCAGCCATGGACACTCCCAGCCCAGAAAGCCAAACGTGTCCTGGGCTGCACCCAGAGCCCTGTGGGCAGCAGGGGAGGGAGGGGATTCTGCCCCTCTTCTCTGCTCTGCTGAGACCCCACTGGAACCCTACATCCAACTCTGAGGTCCCACAGGACAGGACATGGAACTGTTGGAGTGAGTCCAGAAGAGGATCGCCAGGATGAGGAATGGAGGAAAGGCTGGCAGAATTGAGATTGGTCAGCCTGAAGAAGACTTTGGGGTAATTGCAACTGTCCAGTATCTGAAGGAAGCCAGCAAGAAAGATGGAGAGAAACTTTTGTACAAGAGCATGTAACAACAGGACAAGGGGGAATGGATTTAATCTGAAAGACAGTAGGCTTAGTTTAGATATTTGGAAGAAATTCTTTACCGTGATGATGGTGAGGCAGTGGAACAGACTGCCCGGGGAATCTGTGGGTGCCCTATCCCTGGAGGTGTTCAGGGCCAGTCTACATGGGGCTCTGAGCAACCTGGTCTAGTGAAAGCTGTCCCTGTTTGAGGCAGGGGGATTGGAAGAAGATGATCTCTAAGGTAGCTTGCAACCCAAAGCATTTTATGATTCTGTGATTTATTTTTTTCCTTTTAAAATAATCCTCCTGTAAAAATGTTGCTAAATTATCTTGTTCTTTTCTCCTTTGGAAATGGAGGAGGCATGGGCTGCAGTGGGAGGTGAAGCTGTGGAGAGGAGTATCTCTGTCCTGTCCTGTCTACAATCTTCACATGCTGTCTTGAATCAAGTATCAAGTTCATGTTATACAGCTTGGGCGCCCTATGTTTACAGCAAAGAGGCCCTTCCATGACATTGGCCTGCAATTACAATCTGTTTCTTCTTTTCTGGCTAGATTGAGAATCTTACTTGACCTAGTCCAGCCATGGAAAAAATATTCTAGGAAAACCTATCTGTGAATAATTCATCCTTTGTTGATTGCTATACTAGGCTCTATTGGAGGAGTAATTTTTTGACATTTTTGCGGCCAGAGTCAGAACAAAAACCTGATCTGAATTATGCTTACTTCAGGAAGTCTTGGAAAGTATTTTGTCTTGGTTACACTTTCTGATGTATCTGTTCTGAAAGAATATGCAACTTTTGGATACAATGTTGACTAAAACAGAAGGCACGTTTTTCCTTATACAATGGAATCACATGGAGAAAGAAAATAAACTGCCTGGAAGTTTGTACTAGTTTGAAAGCAAAGCAGTGGAAGATTCCAAATCAGAACTACAATTAAATAGGAATAATAAAATAAGGATAGCAATACAGAAATACTGGCTTAAACTGACAGAATCAGGATACAACCTGATACCCTGTTGGTCAGGGTGGTAGCAGCCCGATTACACAGTGGCTGCAGTCCTGTTGAAAAGATAGATGTGGTTCTGTTGAAGTGGTGATCCTGGTGTAGGGTCTGATCTTCCTCTGAAGGTCCAGTGGTGGTTACGTACATCTTTTCCTCTGGAAATCCAGTAGTTAAGGGTGTTTATGGAATGCTTGGTTCCTCCCCCTGGGCAGAACATTTCACAATGGGATGATGTAATTTTATGAGTCATGCAGTGAGTCTTAATGACCCATTAGCAGAGATAGCTCCTGGAGGGAGTTAGCAGGGATGAGTCATGGAGGAGATAAGGATAACTGCCCTTCCTCTTTTAACAGCATACAAAGATGGTAATAGAATACATAATTTTGTTTTCATCTTATATTGTAACCTGAGACAAAGCTGTAACCAAAATATTAATATAAATGCCTTCTTACTGATATTATTTGACCCAGGCTAGCATTTGCTGTAAGCTGAAGTACATGTGCTATGTCTATTTTTTTAAAGCAGCATTAACAGATACAGACATACTTGTAGAAAATAAATACATAAATAAATATCAGCTTTGCAGTTCAGTTGATGACCTGATTTTGTATTAACCTTTAAATATCTGGTGCTGACTAGTTACAGGAATATTGAAGAATGCCATATGTTTTTGAATGCAAAAAAAATTTACTTGTGTTAACCTTCCCCTAAGAAAGGATTTCACCTTATGTGAAAATTAAAAGAATTGCTTTGAGTAGTGTAAATATAAGTTACAGAAAGGAACTAGGAAAATAATTTATCTCCATTAATAATATATAATTTTACTCAAGATTCTAATCCAAAATGGAAGGAAGTTTACAGCTGAATACTTGGAATAATAAAATCATGGTGCAACAACAAAATAACTACTCATGCCAGGGATCTTTGAGAGGGACCCAGAACAATGGAAAGCCTGGGCTTTTATGCCCACAGAGCGTGAAAGTCTGGGGTCGTGGTCTCTTGCTGACACCATAGGTAGACAGGTCCCAGTGCCCTTTGCTATGCAAAGGTTGGCATCAGGTCACAGGCTCTTGCCTTGGGCTCCCTTTGTCCAGGGCTCCACCTGCAGCTGGCACTGCAGCTGCTCCTCAAGCCACCTGCACTGGATATATTCAGTAACAACTCTGTGCATGCAAACAGGAAAAAAATGAGGGAAAATAATTGGAATATGGGGAAGGACATAAAAGAGCTAACTGCTAAAATTTTAAATGTGTAGCTAAAGAAGATTCATATTTAGCTCAGTGAACTACAAAATCTTTAGAGGTCTTAAAATTTCAGTCTTCACATTTCCACAAGCATTATTTGTTTATATTATGATAAAAATATTTAATTTTTTTCACATATAAATGCAATTCCCATTGTAGTGTTTTGAAAGAGACAATAAGAAGTTAGAAAAATGTGGGTATCCGTCAATGCATGATTCGTTCAAATCCCATGTTATGCGTACCAGGGCAAAAACCTAATTCTGACTAATATTTAGATACAAAACATGGTGTGATGACACAGGAATTGATGAATTTTGGCACTATTCAAAAAGAGGCATCAAAATTTTCTAAGGATAAGAAGATGGTTGTAGAAAATAGAACTATTTATTTATTTATTTATGTTTTTCAAACAGCCAAATTTTTCAAAGTGATGAGCCCGGGGGCATATCTAAAAAAAATACTGAAAAAATGGAATTTCTTTGCATATTTATTGTTATCATATTTTATGAATTTACACCACCTTCCATGTGTACATCTGGAAGCTTTTGGACATACATGAAAAGCCTTAACTCTTACTTTCTTTCTCATGGACATCTTTGATGGAAGGAATGCAACCAAAATGATATTCCAAGTGCTATCTGGAAGCAAGGGAAGATTATTACTGATAATACTTTGCTTGTCACAAACTGCTTCACCCTCTTCACTGCAATGGCAGCCTGTCATATTAGGATCAAGTTCCTACATTGTCCATTGACTTGTACAAAAGAGGAGAGGTAATGGTTCCAGCAAGACGAGCCTGATAAGAACACAAACTAGTTTGAATACAAACAAAATGTCAAGTAAAATGTAATTAATGCAATTAGATTGGATCAATAGCCCCCAATTTACTATTTCTTTCAGCAATGTATGTTCTTTCATGATTTTTAGTGATCAATGGACTTCAATATTTTGATTAATTTTAATCAATTCTCCCTTTTTCTTAACAATGTAAGTGTTGATTTCACAAATGCTTAATTTTCCAGTGCAGTTTCCTTAATCCAGTTATTTTCTTTCTTGGACTTTGTTTCACTCCTGTATTTGATTTCTTCACAGCTAACTGCAGTTCTGCAGGCTAAATTTGCAATGAAATCCAGAGGTGTGATTGCAACACATGTGTCAATAAATGATCTAGCTTTAGCCTCACTAGCTTGCTTAATGAGAGGAATGAAATTGCAGCCTCTGTATTCAATACTGGATGTCCTTGCAAAGGTAGTTCTGCTTCTGTGAGTAGTCAGATAGATTATAGCTGTGTGGACTATAATCCACTTATGCTGCAGTCACAACAGCGAAGGTATATCAATAGTTTATGTTGACATAACTCAACAAATAGACAATTAATAAGGTATAAAAAAGTTTAGAAGTAGCTTCTGAAATATTTTTTAATCTGCAACATGGTGGGTACTGTCAAAGAAATCAATAGCTTACTATGGGTAAATGAAACTAAGAGATTGAAATAAGACAAATAAAATGAAAAGCTGATTTCAATGACATTGTACTCATGAAGTTCTGATGAAAACTTACATCAACATACTACAGGCTGACATGTAAGGAGTATGATTTCTGTACATAGAGAGTAATAAACTTTGGTCAGTAGTGTTATTCATTATTTTTATTACAAAATGAAGGTCATATGGCCAAACAAAATAGGCAAACATTGTTTCAGGCACTCTAATCAGATGTCTGTGGGTGTATATGTATTTGCATTTTACAGGAAAAGTTACTGTCCCAGGAAGATTTTACTAGACTTCCAGGACTGAACCCACAGAAATTGGAAATAGCCCATTTCCAGCTATTTTAAATTAAAGTACAAGACTCTTTTAAGCAATCTACTGATTTCCATCCTGAAATTTGCAATACAGTTTAGTATTTCCTTTATTGCATTACTGATTGTGCACTGCCCATTTCAATTTTAATGAATGAAAGTCATTCAGTAAAATTCATAAAATGTACTCTGAATTTCTGCATGCTCTGGAATTGGAATGCATAATATGTATAATCCTTTAATTCAGAGTCCAGATCAGTATGGGAAAAAATCTCAACCAAACAGCTTGACAGATAAAATATAAGTATTAGCTTGATTATATCTACATATACAATTGCTGTTGTTTTTATAGAAGAAAGATAAATATAGCCTGCTAATGTTCCTTGTACCCTTCTTTGAGAAGCTGCTGGAGCTTCCCTCTGAAGTGACATTGCAATTCCCAGGACTTATAGCCTAGAAATTGTTTCTACAGCAGCTTTAGCATTTATTTTTATAGATCTCTCTACTGAGTATTAAAACATGCCTCATGAAACTGCTTCTGTACATCTGGTGAAATGCATACATCTTGGAAAGCTCCTTTCACAATTATCAGAGAGATTCCTTTCACAAGTTAAAATAGTCAAATTCTCTTCATCTGCATAAAACACAGACCCTCAAAGCTTGTTATTTTGTAACATGTACTAATGATCTTTAGCTAGTTATGGTGTAATTTGTTCAATACACATGAAAAGTAGATTTAAAATTTTAAGGTAAAACTTTTAAGTTGAAATTGCAACTTCAAGTGTTATAAAATAAAAAGACTTCCTAACTCTTCTTCATTATTCAAAAATTTGAAGAATTCTACTTAAAGCATTCTATAGTCTTTCTATATTTCATTTCTAGTGCTACATAAGTACTGATTCAAAAAGACACTACTAGTGTCTTTTCATTGGTTTTTGCTGTGTTCTCCACATTATTTACATGGTTGGTTCTACTGTCGCTCAAAAAGTGCAGGTTTCAAAGGTCACAACCTCAATAAAGCACAAATAAATGGAAGAGCTCTTCTTAGATGCCAGATATGTATTTCTCAAATTGTTTGTAAACTGAAATTTAGAGTATGAATAGTTCCTTGGAGTATCTAAAAGTTTTTAACTGCTTTAGTAAGAAAGCATGAAATTTAAATATTTCTCTCTATAAGTATTTTCTGTTTTCTATATGCAACTCTATTGTGGTCACATAATAATAATAATGATGTGACAAAATGGCAGGAAATATATTTGAGATATTTTTAAAAAGGTATTTAACAGTAGGCAAGACAGAAATGAAATGAGAAAATGTGCAATATAGGAGAGGATTTATATGTCTTTATATATAAAGTGGAAGTAAAGTTAAAATGGTATAACTGTGGGTGAAAAGCTGTGTAAAGCTTTGCAGGTTTATATTCAGAGCTGAAACTGGGTACATTTAGTCAGAAGCAGTAGAGGAGTTTCTTTGTCTTTGTTCTAAATAGCTGATCTATTATATTTTCAAGTTATAAATACCGGGATTTGGACATTTAAAGCACGATTTCAAGAAGCTGGAAAGCATGAAAAATTTTCAGTATCAAATGTTTTCCATGCCACAAAGGCAACAGAATATTAGATTCAGCATAAATTATGTTGAGCCCAGCACTGAGGAATGTGATGGGTTTCAGCAGATGCATCTGTCTGATCTGTAATACTATTTTAAAAGAGATTAGTCAAGTCAAGGAACTGCTTGGTTGATATTAAGAAAATTTAAGTGGTCTTTACAGCAACATTCAGTCATAGTTTTTTAAAAGTACTTACTATTTATATTTCATTTCTTGTGATCATTGTTTCCAGTTTTGTTTAGATACAGACGTAAGTAATGTATTTCTTCCTATATTTTCTATGTTTTGTGCTATATAATGTAACCTCTATTAAAGCAGAATTCCATGAAAAATGATTTTAAAGGTGGTCCCTTAATTGGACTTAAAAGTAACAGTTTTAGGCTTTTAGTGGAGGGAGAAAAATTATGGTTTTGTTCTTAGATATTCAGACCTGAAGACTGGCATAGTTCAGTTCTTCAGAAAAAACATTTTACACTTCAACATGATAGGCATTCAGATTATTTAAGAATTACTTACTACCAGAGCAGACCCAAGACATGTCTTGTGATGCATAGATGCAGCAAGGAGGGCAATTTTATTGTAGTGAGATGCTAACTGTAAAAAAGCATTAGTTTCACTTTGTCCCTGAAAATGAATCTGCAACCAGATGTGCTAGATTTGAAGTGTCGCAGTCATCTGAATATCTGTTTGGTAGTTTCTTATTACTGAAGTGGAGATTCAGTTAATATACTTAGAAGCATTTATTTTTCTGATATATATTGCTCTCTGAGGTATTACAGTTCTTGCCATGTAGGTTGAGAATTTTTTCTGAATGTAATTTAGTGTAATGCATGTCTTTATATAATCAGTCCTACAATCTAAAACGAATACATACATAGTGTCACCATGTTTCCACATCTGCTCTTTGATGAAATACGAAAATTAGTAAAAGAATTATAAACTTGTAAATTTCTGTGGCTTGCCATGCAATTCCAGGTAGCTCATTGTCTGTTGAACCTAAAGATGCATGAAAAAACTCACAAAATTTGAAACTGTAAAGTAATTATGGTTCTATAAGAGACATTGTGTTACATGGGCACTACACATATGTAAGCATGGGAAAATGAAATGGAAATTAGCTGAGAAGTTGATAATTTTTTTTTTACATTTCTCTGAGGTAAATTAAAAAGACAAAGAATGCCCCAGATGTGTCAGTCAGCATAGATTATTTTTGTAATCCATATGGCTTTGTAATAGCAGTGGTGATGTCCCCTTAAGATATGAAACTAACTTTGGCTTTGCTGTCATAAAGTACTTTCCAGTACTCTCTTCCCTAGAATTTATTTTGATGACTTTGCAATGCTAAATAGTGGAAAGATGGAAAACTTACTAAAAAAACCTGAGAGCAAGGCTTATAACAGCTCGTATCTGACTCAGCTGTCTGGTTTATATTGTGAATATTCTCCAGTACCTCTTACTGTAATACTAAGGCCGCAGTGTTATGCACAGGCTTATAGCTACCTCCTGGGGAGATAGCTGAATTTGAAAAGAGAGACAAAAGACTTACAGTAAAGAATATAAAATCTTTTCTGTGTCAATCCCACGACTGCATTATTTTCATATTATTCACATTGTGTGATCATTTTATGTTGTATGGTTGGTAGCACATATTTATTTCCTTCTTCTGCTGCTACTCTGGGGTTTCTTAAACCCTTCTTCACATGTGCCACAAACAAAACCTGGCTTTCTAAAAAAATAGACAGAATTCCTAGATGAGCAGGACCAATGTTGCCTGTAAGGAATTGCCTAGAAGTTTTGAAAAAAAAAAATTACCGAAATGGTGAAAGATGTTTGAGTCCTGATCACTGATGTTTTTGCCTACTAATACTGGTTTCTATAAGATAGAAAAATGAAATTGGTTTCATTAAGAGATTTTACATGGAGAAACATGAGGCATTAATTCCTAACCCAGTAATTATTTGTTTAATTATGTGAACCTGTTCTACACAATAATCTCAAATAATCCAGTAATTATGGAGCAGTAATAAACCTAACAGTTTAACTGATTTATCTCTAGCCCTTGACAAAGTTCAGTCCCATTTTTAATAATAAGGTTCCACCCTCAGTACCCCATATTCATAAACTGTGGCAAAAGGAGGTCAGCATTCTCTTGTCTATGGAGTGTTTTTCACACTAGATCTAGAATATATACAGTAAGTCTTGAATTTGGTATTTGAAATACGAGGAGTCAAGTTAAAATCTATGCTTACTTTGAAGCAGTTTTTGTCGATAAGGTCCCAAATTTGGAGGATTAGGGTTTTTCTTTTTATTTTTGGTATTCTATTATATAAGGAAACTTGAAAATTGGAATTGTGGAACTTTTTATCAACCAGGATTTTTCAATGAATATTGTAAGCTTTGAATGAATATTAAAAGCCTTTGTGTCAGTTTTCTGAGAGGAACAGACATTCATCTGAAGCTCCATCAGAATGTAATTTAATGATCTCAATTTGTTTATTTATAACCCAGAATAGAATTCAAGAGATTCAAAGACTGATATGTTCTGGAAGCTTACTAAGGACATTCAGGAGGGACAAAGTGGATATGAAATATATTTAGATTTCTGGGAAGAAAGGTCACCTAGTTTTGCATCTTGTGTTCTGAAGTAGTAGCTGAAAAAATGTCCTTAATTTTGACATATTGACAAAGCTGAAAACTAACTAACTAACTCATTTTCAGCTATTTATATATTCCCTAGGTGTCTGATGTTATTGTGTCTAAAATTTATACTACACTTTAAGAAACACTAATAGCATTTCAAGTACAGAAATGGCAGCTCTTGGATTTTTTTGAGTTTTTTGTTTTGTTTTCTATTCTGTACATTGTGAAAGTTTTGAAGGCCACCTGAGGCACCTTAAATGGAGAATGCTTAACTGTGAAATACATAAAAACTAACAGAAAGGAATGATGGCTTACACACTTGAAAAAGTACAGCTGTGAGTAAATACATTTTGAAATAAAAATATTGGAGCCCATTAATAAAGACTTTATTTCAGCATTATGGTGCTGAAGGCTTTAGAGATAACATTACAGTTCTATTAATGTAAGGAATGAATTAACATGATAAGAAATTAATACAATGGTTCTAAAAACATGGCTACAATATTTTGCTCAGGAGAAAAAAAAGAAGTAGAGGAATTCTTGTAACTGTATTCCCTGCAAACTCTATATTTGATCACTGCTAGAAGGTTTTATGGAGATGCTCTCCAAAATGGTATTATAACCAGGTTACTTTTCTTCATTGATTTATATAATTAATAAAATCAAAAGCAATAATTATTTAAAAATTTTAAAGTCTTTATTAGGAACACAAAAGAGATTTATAAACTAGATGGATAGATTAAGCCAACTTCAAAAACACAAGTGTGAAGTCCTCCTGTTTTTATTTTCCATGCTAGCTCTGGTTTTCCACCCGAGCGATAAAGAGTGGGACACCTACTCCCCTACTCCGGACTAAGTGGCGGAGTGGGCATCTCTAAACAATTTGGTTCAGCAGCTTAGAAACATCTCTTCAGAGCAGGCAGAGGACAGGGAATAAGGATGGGAGGTCTGCTGTCTCAAAGCCAAGGCTTTTTATTATCCAAATCGCAGTGACAAACAGATGAAAAAACACGGGGTCGGCAAACTATATACTCTATGGGCTCAGACATGCGGTCACTCCCGGCCAGTTGCTTGAGCAAGATTAGGTAAACATAAATTCTGGGACTAATGAAATTCAATAAAATAAAAAAAAACACATTATACAGACAAATGAAATTTGGGTTGGGGAGAGATTGACATAGAACTTTCAGAAAATTTGGGCAGTGGTCTGGATGACTGACAGCAACAGGTGCTGAGAACAAAAACCATGACCGAGGCTAAACAAAGGACAGACACCATAGCCTTAGAAACTTGAACAAACCTGAACAAACTGCAACTTGAACAGAATGCAACAGCCTTGGGATGACATCAGCCAGCTCTTTGAGTATTCTCAGATGAATCCCATCAAGCCCCATAGACTTACAGGGATCCAGGTGGAGCACTAGATTGTGAACAAGTTCAGGGTTGACTGGTAATTTATCACTCTCATTTATCACAAACATGATCCTCCAGCTCAGAGCCCTGGTACCCCAGATCCCATCATCTGTGTTGTAGAAGGAGGCAAATAAAGTATTAAACATCTCTGTCTTGTATATATCCCTATTCATGGGGTAATGGACTTATTCATCAGGTAAAGGGCTGATTTTAATCCTGTACTGCCTTTCGTTATTTTAAAAAGCTCTTTTTATTGCTTCCCACAGTTCTGATCAGCTTCATCTCCAATTGGTCTTTGGCTCGACATATTTTCTCCCTAGAGTGGGAAGCAGCATCTCTGTATTCTTACATCACCTGACCTTGCTCCATTTTGGAACTGTCTGCTCCTTGGCCTTAGGAGGGGTTGCTTAAATACTGATCAAAATCTATGAAACCCGGCACCTTCAAAAACAATTTTCCCAGGAGACGTCACTAACCGGTTACCTGAGTAGCCTGAATTCTGCTCTCCTTATGTCCAGAGTTGTGATTTTACTGGCATTATTTCTCCTGCCAACAGAAATTTTTAACTCTTTGGCTTTCAGTGGGACCAAGAGAGCCATCAATCACCACTCACGAGACACTCAGTAAACAAGCAGCAAATCAAGGAGGGCATATTTGCTGGTTGGTTGCCTCACTACCTGTACCATGAAGCTATTTTTTAAAAGAATCTTCTGGACCTCATTGTGCTATCTGTGTGGTCTTCTCAGTTGACATCCAGCAAGCTGAAATCCCACATAAGGACAAGGGCAGTTGAGTTGAAGGCATCCCTTAGTTCCTTGAAGAATAATTCATTGGTGTTTTCACCCAGGCTAGGTGAACCATAGTGGACACCCTTGGTGCCATCTTCACTGTTTGTTTATTCCTTAATCCTTAACCAGAACCTCTTAACCATGCCATTGCCAGCTGCAACCTCTATGCATTCTAGTCCTCTGTTACATACAATGCCACCTCCTCCACCTCACCAGCCCTGCTTATCTCTCCTGAATAACCTGTAACCATCCTTAGGAAACCCCTAGGTGTTCCTTCTTCTAACTCATTGTTTTCCTGGTCCTCAGTTTCTAGACCCTCATATTTCTTCCATAGGGGCACCCGGGGAAAGAAATGGATTTACCTGGCACCCTGAGCAGGGACCTACCTTGAGGTACCTCAACCTACCTCTGACTTTTACATCCACTCTTACCTTTTGCGGAGACAGAAGGGGATTGTCCACTTCCTGAGGTGCAGCCAACTGATATGCTGGCTTCTGAGCTGGTGCAGATCAGCTCTGACTGTCCCCTACACATATGCCCTGATACTCCTTAAATTTTCCATCTCCTCTTTAAGTAGTACCACCAGTAGTATCAATTCACCTACTTGATTTTACCTATTCTATATCAGAACTTGCAAATAGATTTTGTTTTTTTTAATTCCAAAAAATATTTCACTTAGATAAAGATAAATTTATCTAATTATCTAAAACCTTACTTTGAATTTCAGAATTTTTAGCTGGGAAAAATGCTTCTTAGGTTGCTGTTGGTGTAGTATTTGTGGTGTTTTGGAACATTTTCATTTATGTAGCTTGGTTTAGTTTATGTAGTGTAGTTTACTCTTGAAATATGGAGTTGCTATATCCAATGTATCATATTTTGAGAGTATTTAGTTAATATTTACAATTGATGTGAAGACCTTAGATCCTCATGTCTTATTTGTATTTTGACATTTCTTGCATATTTTAAGCCTGAGAACCAAAGAGAATTAAAAACTGTCAGGGTTTGAGACATAATTAAGGATAAAAGATTTACAGTTGGTATTGAACTTGAGATGAAAGATGTAATATTTAGCATATTTACTTTATATAATTCCACTGAACCTTCCCCATGATTCAAGCTGAAGTTCTCATTGGAAATACAAAGATATGAACAGAATTAAGGTGGGATGAAAGCACAAGAGGGACAAAGAGAATTCTTTGCTGCCAATATAAGGTACACTTCTTTGTTAACTGGTCTGGCTGGGATTTTTCACACAGAAGACCTCACAGATCTCTGCTTTGCATTGGTGCCTAGAAACGGGCTGATAACACACCACTGTTTTAGCTATTGCAGGGCAGTGCTGGCACAGCCTCAAGGCTGTCTTTTCAACATTCCTACCCCCATATGCCAGTATGGTTTGGTTGCTTTCGTGTTTGGTTGGGGTTTTTCTTTTGTTTTGTTTTTAATCAAACTTCCTTTGTTTTACCCACATTTTTTTTCATCTTGCTTTCTTTCCAGTTTTTCTGCTGACAAGGGTATGTGACAGCACAATTTGGTGGGCACCTGGTGGCCAGCAAAAGTCAAAACACCACAGTTGGGCATTTTAAAGGCATAAGAAAGTTTTAGTCTAGAAACAAAGTAAATAATCTTTATCAAGAATCTGTTGTTGAACAGTTTTATTCTGAATAAATACAAAATCATTTTTAAATAAAACTCTTAAAGATAAATTTGAAACATGCATATTATTTTCTTTTGTTGTATAGTAGAAAACAAGAAGGGTCTGTAAACTACAACCAGATTTAAAATTCTTAGTTTAGTGCTCTGATTTTACTTTTATTTTTCTTCATGCATAAATACAGTGTCTAACCATTCAGCCGAAGAAGTCCTTATCCTCAAATAATTTTTGAAATAGCTTGTCTTCTTTGACATATGGTGCTTATACAATACCTTTTTTCAGTAGAACACATGAACAAGTTTTCCAAAACAGAATTACAATCACAGAAAATTATGTAAGGTAACCTAGCAAGTTGATTCTTATTCAAGTTGTATTTTGGCAATATGTCTTACATACTTACCTGCAAAGCTCTTTAGTCAGAGGAAAAGTCATCTTTGAAAGGTGACTGATGTGTAAGGTTACTAAAATTATTAGTGTTGTTTGCATAGCTGTGTCATTGACTTCTACTGGCTGCCGTTCTTCATTGTTCAATATTCTCCCACCAAAAGTACAGTGGAAGATGTCCACCTTTTAAATACATGATGGATGTTCCACAAACACGTTAGCACGGATGAATCAACAGCTGTTAGTCAAAAAAATGAGATAAACACTTATTTCCTACACCAGGCAGTTGTCAAGCAATATTAATATCCTTTAGTCAACAGAAGAGTGCAAAACAGCTGCTGAAAGGACTATGATAAACAGATGGCAAGAGCACTCGAGTCAAGGAGTCAAGCTGGTATTGACTTAACCCCCTTTATACAATTTCACAAGTTGCATTCCTTGGGAAGGACTTGTGCTGGAAAATAAGTTTAAATTGGACTTTCTCCTTAACAACAATAGCATATGGCAGCCTACAGTAAATGTCCCTACATTTTTTTAGTTGGGTGCACTGCATGAAAAAAATTAATATGCCAATAATTGTATCAGGCAGGATGGAGCTGAAAATTCATTTATTACACATGCTACTAAGCTGCATAAGGCTCCTGAGGGCCTATGTTTTTGGAGAATAATAATGTATGTTTTGTTACTTTGAAAAAAACCATGTTTATCTGGTCTGGTTTGTTTGTTTGTTAGTTTGTTTTTTAAACGAAGTGTGAGCTCTTGGATTTCTACTGCACAGTTAAAATCTATGTTTCAGAGTAAGAACTGGTCCTTTCCTAAACACTGGGGGTTTGAAATTCATATTTCTTAGAAAAGATCTTACTATCATGCAACATTTGTTGCTCAAGGCTCATTGACCAGCTTTCCTTTTCCATAAAAATATAATGCCGGATTCTACAGCAATTTTCATTTACTCCCCAGGTAAACTTCTGAATGATCTCTGTAAAACCAATTTGAATAACATCTGTTTTTTCTCCCAGTTTGGGTAGATGCTGACTGAAATACTGAAGGAATTTTAAGCAGCATGCTGAACTACATTTCCAGAACAGTTGTTACTTTTGACTGGAATCAACAATCACAGTTTTTAGACCAACGGAAGGCATAGAGATTTTACAGTTTGCATTCCAATAAAATATAAATTAGTGATGCCAGTCTTTGGGAAAAAAAAAAAAAAAAAAAAAAAAAAAAAAAAAAAAAAAAAAAAAAAAAAAAAAAAGTGTGCTACATATTTCAACAATAGCAAAAGAATATACTTATAATAAATGCTTGGCAGTATCCTTAGGTTAGGACTTGAGTATTTTAATTTCTAAAAGTTAAATAAGATGCTTAAAAGAAAGGTATTTCTGTGCTTCAACATCATCATGTATTATTTCCTAGAAAACATTTAGCCGTCATGCTAAGTTTCTATCAGGTAGTTTAATTATATTTTAGGGGTTTTATTACAATTTTAAATTTTATTTAGTTTAACTAGTTGGATGAAAAAATGACTCATTTAAATATAATTTAATTAATACAACAAGCTTGAATTACCTAATTTATAAGTTGGATACTGGATTTTAAAATAATCCAACAAATTGGACAATCATATGTATGGAAGATATGTAAAATAAGTTCATAGGACTAAGATTCTTACACTGATTATTACTTTACTTTCCTAGTAGCACAGTAAATATCAGCAAAGCTTTTCAGCAATTATATACAGGTATAAGAATCCATTCAAGGTAGATTTATGGGAGGCAGTCCATTTCTGTAATCATGTGTGTGCAATAGTGTTTTAAGTACCCTAGGATATATGAGATACTTTCACAGGATTTTAATACACAATTTGAGCCTGTGTTCTTCTAGATCAGCAGTCTATCCCAAGGAAGGTGATCCTTACCTGTCTGAAATGCCATTGGATTCCTCTGCCCAGGAATGGAGTTCCACTTTAAAGTCTTGTATAAACTCTGGAAACAAAATATCTCCATACCTTAACACAAAGTATCACTGTACAAGAGAAAAGAGAAAGGAGAAAGGAGAAAAGAGAAAGGAGAAAAGAGAAAAGAGAAAAAAGAGAAAAGAGAAAAGAGAAAAAAGAAAAGAGAAAAGAGAAAAGAGAAAAGAGAAAAGAGAAAAGAGAAAAGAGAAAAGAGAAAAGAGAAAAG
>VZUI01033756.1:0-50252 GCA_013401135.1 Cettia cetti
CGCCTCGCATGGTGTGCGCGGAGCGGCGGCAGCCGGAGCCTCGGCGCATGTTCGGGCAGGGCAGGGCCGGGCCGGGCCGGGCCGGGCGGAGGGGCCGCCCCCGCAGGTGAGCGGCTGCGGCAGCGCCCGCCCTCCGCCGGCGCTGGGGATGGGATGGGGTGGGGTGGAACGGGATGATGCCTCAGGGTTACGGTCCCACCGCAGCGCTCGGGCGGGACCCGGGCGTGTCGCTCCGCAGCGGCGCCAAAGGCTCCGGGAACGGCCGAGACGAGTGCGGGTATCGCTTCTGCGTGCTGGAATCGGAGTCATTAATTCCTCTCGAGAAAAAAACATGAGGAAAACATAATTCATATTTCGCCAAGTTTTCAATGAGCTGCACTCTGCGCCTGCTGCCAGGGTGCAGCCGTCTACCCCCAGCACAGGGGTCAGCGTTGTACCACAGGATTAACACCTCACAGGGCTCACACCTCCGAGGAGCCAGGTTATGACCAAATCACATAAATAAATAATTAGATCTAAATAATTAAATTCTTTAGTTTGTTCATTAACATAAAATTCATAATCAAAATAAATATTTAAAACTTTTAACTTGCCTCTTCCATTAAAGAAAACCAAACCCATTAAAACTGCGAATAGAATATGCAATACTGAAAAAAACCCCCTGCATTACTTTGGCCATTATCTGTGTTATAATCCTATCGATCAGGCAGCTTCAGGGTTACAGGGATAACAGTTCAGAAGAGATTAACAAAAGAAAGGAGCCTGTGGAAGGAAATGAACAAGGCAAAGGAAGGCAAAGGTATACACGGCCATGGGAGTGGCAGGACAAACAGAAGGACTGGGTTGACATAAAGAAACAATGGGCACATTAACGGGAACAGTGGGTGTATAAGGTTAAAAAAAGAAAGAATTTATTAGCTGCACACCGACAATGTGGCTCGTGATGTGAGGAACAAGGGGTGGGTGGCAGGACGGGCTCACGCTCCAGGTGCTTGGAGAGAAGAGCCAGCCAGCCAGGGATTGAGGGGTGATTCCCTCTTCTGACACCAGCCAAGAAGTCATGATTGTCTCCACTAAATCAAACATTTTAGCTCAGTGAGGGATAGCATAAGGAGTTGTGACAAGCACCTTCCCAGAGCTATTTTGGTACAGGTGCAGGCCCACGTTTTCCAGCATAAAATACCTGTTTACATACATTCCATTTTCTGAATTGTGAGGCTCATACGTTCCAGCTCACAGCGTTCACAATGAAGACAGATTTCCTGGGTAGTTCTGCACTTCAGCCCATGGTCGGCAGCCAGTCACAGCTAACTTAAAGAACATTTTTATTAATTATCACCCAGAATACACTCAAAATTGCTTGTTACAACTTTTAGAATTATATGTTGTAGGGACAAAGTTGAACAAGCTAAACCAGAAGGACAAATTTCTTCCTCTGACCATAGCATTGTGTGTTTGAGAACAGTTGTGCTTTTAATATCTGACAGTAAAATAAGTACTTTAAGTTAAATGGATAGCATATCAAGGAAAATTAGAGAATTTAAATATATGTTTAGCATTCAACAAGTACTTTACCTGTAGTTTTCAGGATTCAGGGTAAGTGGTTTGAACCTTAACTGAGTTATTTATTCAGTAAAAATTATTACTGAATGTGGGCCCAAAATGAGATTCACACTCCAAAAATCCTCAGAACTGTTTGGAACTCAAGGACCCTAATTTTTAAAACAAGGAGGTATTAGCAGAGCTTCAGTAAGTATTAAAAGAATTCTACAAGGATTTTAAAATACTAAAACCCCACTGAGTCTTTTAAAATTACTTTTTTCTGTATAAGCAACCACACCTGTTCATCTCAGGAGAGACTGCATTCTATGGAAAACAATCCTAAAGACCTTCTGGCTTTGAATACAAACATTTCAATGCTACAGTCTCAACAGAATAAACAATGAGTCTGGCCACACAGGAAAATCAGTCTGTGTGGATCAGGATGAGTCTGGCACATGCAAACCTGAGACAGCTGACAATTTGCAGACAGTGTTACAGGATTTCTTGCTGGGAGAGACCTCTAAAGTCAAAGGTAGGAATTCCTCCCTGTATTACCAGCAAACTAAACCCTCTAATACCTTGTTTAAAACAGCACTTCTGTTACATTCTTAATTTATTTCCAGTTGTTAGTATAGGACTGCAACTGGCTGCTTATACCCACAGAGAAAAATCACTCCTATCTACAGGATACAAAAGTAAAATGGGATAAAACTCCTACTCTGCACAAGGTTGTCTTTCCAGATTAAAGCATTTATGTAATAACTATTAGACCTGTTATCACTTACAGAACAGGAAATGGCTTTGTCCATACTAAGTGGTTTGTCCATACTCACTTATTAAATCAGCAAGAGATAACTAGAAACAACATCCTGACCTCTTGAACACACATCCAAACAATGCAGCATTTTCCCCCTCTATCAGCAGATCACCTGCTCTAAAAACTAATGCTCTTTGTTTTCAGTTAAAATCAATGGTCCAGACAGCTCCAGATGTCTCCATTTTAGCACCACAGGAATTCTGAAATATTCTGAGCAAGGAATGGGAATGCAGCTGGTGTTATTTATGTATGTTTTGCTATTCATGTTTCTTTAAAGAGCTTGTGGATGAAAATGATTTCTGCTTCAGGATATTACTGACTGAGGGCTTGTCAGCTGGTGAATTACAAGTTCCTGCCCACCTTTTCTGGGGTAACATTATGCTGTCTTCCCTCCCTTCCTCTTCTGTGCCTTTTCTAATTTAAGCCTCAGAGGCCCCTGCAAACAACTCTGTAGAGAATTTGAATTCAGTAACACTCACACAAGCAACTAAACTCCACTCTACCTACCACAAAAGATGAAAAAAGATCTTTCATTAGGAAAAATCACTGTCCTCTTCCTTCTTGTAAGAAAAAATGGATGAATTCGAAACCAATCCTGATGCTCACACTAGTTAACAATGGAATTAAATTCAAGAGTATTCACTGACATGATACAGAATTCTGCAACAAGAAAACACAGGACTTTGCCAATATTTTGAACAAATATGTTACTTTCCCAATCTTACCCTCCGTTATTTAAATCCAGTATCACTTAAATTACCATTCTGTCAGTACTGCAAAAACAAAAACATGAGGTTGCACATCCATGCACACAATGACTTTGAAGATTCAGGCTAAAGAACAACTAAAACACTCCAACGCTGCAGTCATAAATTTGCTAAATATTCAAATTCTGAAACAGCCAATTTAAACTTCAGTAGGTAAATGAAACTGTTGAGAAGTTACTGGAGAAATAACAGAAGGCAACACAATTCTGCCAGGGGATTCTATTTCTGTGAAGGTGCCCCTTGGCAAAGGCCACAGACACCAGATTACACTCCTTTACATCCACACAATGCTTTACATCTCACAGCACCCTCTTGAAAAAACAGGCAAACAGTTCACATTTATGTACTTAAACTTTATTTCTTCATAATTACAGGCTATTGTTAGAATTTTTAAACAAAAGGGAAGTCTATAAATAGAGGCTAATCCCACCTGAACAAGTTGTTTAAAAAAAAACAAAAACCAACAGTTAAAACTTCATAAAGTAATGCCATTTAGCTCACAGCAGTGGTTTGTTGGTAGTCTGAGTAAAAGTCCTATAGTCAGAGTCAGTAACATGAAATGTAACATCAAATGACTCAAAACTTTAAATTCCATAAAGGAAAGCAGGAATATATATATAATATATACATATAATATTGTGTTGGTCCACTGAGTATACATTTTTAACAAAAGATAAGAAACTATGTAATCCAGTTAAGCATATGATTTGCAAGATTAGTGTACACTCATTACAAAGATGTGTAAGATAAGTTATAACTATTCAATACTTGCAAAATTTTAAGTTACTTTTTTTTGAGCAGATGTTCAAATGCTCATCTCCCAGTGCAAAAGAAAAACCATCCCAGTCAGGTTACTCATTTTTTCCTGAAAAATTGAAAACCTTCAAACTCATGCAACAGCAGCATTGACAAGTAATGGGAAGAGCTTAAATATACTGAAGCATGACTGAGTTCTCCCCCTTTGCCCCAGTGCTGTGTGTTGAAACACTTCAATTTCCTCAAAAGAAATACCACAGGTTAAAAGTGCAAGAAAAAAAACCCCTTCTAGATGTTTTATGCTGCTGCCATCCATTTTTCTTAGATAGGGCACAATAGTTCTTTTTGGAATTATTTTAATGAAACTGATTTTCCAAATAGAATTTATTCAAAATGAACAATAAGTTATTCTCATTAAGTTATTTCATTAACATTCTATCAATCCTACTCTGACTCAGTGACCATTCAGAAATCATTCAGTTTAAGGTGCAACTATCAGTTGGCATTCAATAAATTACATATACAGAAAACAACTGTGGTTAAAAAAAATAGAAATCAGACTACCTGTTTTTTCTTTCTATTCTCAATCCTATTTCAAATGGAACTCATTAACTTGCCAGTTCAGCTGCATATTTCACAGGCAAAAGTGGCTCAAATAGCAGTGGGGTCTCACAATTTGACAGTCACCTTAGCCAACAGCAAATGCACATGAATTTTCAGCTTAATTGCTTTATAAAACAAAATAACAGGTCTGTCTTAAAACTTAGGATCATGCAGGAAAAGCAAGAAAGGTTTCAGAAAGATATACTCTTTCTGATGGGGACTGCATGAAGATTATGTTAAATCCAACATAAAATCTTCAACGAGGAGAAAAAGAATCTATATGCATACATATAAAATAAAGCACTCCACAACTCTGGCATTACTAAAACCCGTTCAGAAGGATAAAAGGTTTCCAGTGACTAACTGCTTGATGGGAGACAGTCAGCCATGACAGAATAATTGCTGTGTTCACTTTATGCTCAATTACCAACTGCTGATAGATTACAGTCAAACCCCAATCTCTCTTATCTGCATTTAAAACTGATTTGCTTTCAGCTGGGAAAAGTACTTTGCTCTCCTGAAAACTTGAGAGAAATTGAATGCTAAACTTAACAATTATTAGAACAATAACCAAAAGGATTGAATTTAGAAGAAACATTCACATCACTTCCAGAAATTTCAAACCTTTCATAGTTTCTTGTATATATGCATTTTCTGATTAACATTTAAATAGGTTAGGTACTCAAGAAAAGGGACAAAACAGTTTACGTCTGATAAAATCTTATTCTAAACTTCATGCTTCTGATATTTCAGATTTACTGAGTGCAATAGCCAGTTCTAAGTCTTCTTGCTCTTGCTGTTTTAGTCTTGCCAATCTTTCTTTCTCTTCTCTCTCACTTTCTCTCTTAGCCCATTCAATCATGTCTTCCTCAGTAGAATACTGCATGTTTAAAAGACAAAATAAAACAGATTAATACAGTGATAATTTTTACTTTCCAAGCACTCAGTTTAAAGGACAATTAGCTTTTCAATAATTGTACATATTCTAGTCTTCAAATACGATTTGTTTTGTAGTTGTAATAGACTAAATTGGCTTAGTCTAAGGTTTAACTACTAAGAAGTACACTGAAGCCATCAAACTGATGTATTTTAATGAAATATGCCATGTTTCAAATTTCAGTATTAAGTTTCAAAAACATTACTAAGCAGAAAGAGCTATAATTTAAATACAGTTTTATTCTGGATAAATACCAGTCTACACAAGAAAAACTTTGAATAAATTAGGAGAACATTTTGCAAAGCACGCTCCTATTCTCACTGTAGGCCATCCTGATTTATCCTGCTTTCATTAGGGATGATCTTTCCAGGTGAAAATGACTACAAAAATTTAGCTGTAGACTGACTGTTTCTGAATGTGTAGATGAAAAATACTGCTGCCAAGAAGCAGCAAAATAATAAGGGTAACTGTAGAGTTAGAAGGCTGGTAGTAATACAGAGAAAGGTCAGCATGATATGAGAGTGGAAAAAAAGAACAGATTATTTCCATGTATATTGATGTGAACTAAATACCTCTGGTACAATGATTATAAATCAGACACAGCTAAGGGTATTATCTTAAAAAAAATACAAAAGATTACGCCAAAGTTTCTTCCTAGCAAACATGCAGAAAAATTCAGAGGTAGGTGAAGCTCCTGTCCTCATGGACATCCCAGCATTCACTGAAAGGGTTAGAGGTTAGAGACTCCAGGTCTCTGCTTTGAGCTGCTTCTTTGGGAAATAAAAGCATAAACAGCTGAGTTTTCTCCATAATGCACTCAGTATTTTCAGTAATTGCAGCTGGAAAAGAGTACTATTTCCTTCATAAAGATAATAAACATTTTTGCCACTCCTCCAAACTGGCTTCTCAGTCCCCCTAACTATTACCATGGCTGGATAACCACATGTCAGAAGTTACCATGCTCCAAGACACACCAACCAGAGCAAGTCTACTTTGAGAGCCTGACAATCTTTAGTTTATTTCAATCAAGCATGTAGTTTATTAGGCCTAAACAGAGAAAGAGCAGTATGGTCAAGATACTGTAAATGCAAATAGCATTTAACAGGTATCAGGCTTGAAAGTGAGATGATGCTTTTTGAAACTTCTACTTGCAAAAGCTCAAAAGAAAAAAATAATATATAGGCATGCACAAACCTTTAGATTTGCTTCTACTGCTTGGACACCACGACTTCTATGAAATGAATTCTGGTTATAAAGAGACACTTACTATTTTACTACATTGTGTGTAAGTCTGGAATTTTCTAACCATTTCAAAACTCATCTAATTATATTTCATTAACATACACTGTTATGGGGCTGTTTATCAGTATTTCAGTACATTAAAATTATGACCAAACAGTTCAGTGACAGTTAAAATCACATTTTGGTTTATTTTTAATTGGTTAGTTAAGAGTGTGCTTGTTATAGATTTGGAATTTAATTCTGCTGCACACATTGATAAAATGGATAATCCCTAGAACACAGATATTTTTGAAATCCTCTCCTCTAAAAGCCAGGAGGCCTCCATGAAAAAAAGGCATAAAACCAATGCAATTTAAACATTAACTACAACATTTTGCAGCATTTTGTTTTAGGATAGCCTCAGCTGTAAACTAAATGTAAACACTGTTTTAACTGGAAGCAATATCTCTTTTGTAAATGGGATATGTTTTAATAATTGAAATTAGACTGAAGACTTCAGTGTGAACATTTCAAAGCTGCTGTTATACTGAAACAAATGTAAAAAGTGTTTACTCACAGTACTGAAGTTTGCAAAATTGTTGGGGTCAGCCTCTTTAGTGATGCTGGTGGGAGCAAATGGATCACAGAATAGATCTGCTTCTTGTTCTTTGGGAATGTCAGGGGTGGGGAAAGGCTGAAATGGATCGCTCGACTTAAAGGAATCTGAAGAGTCTATTTGATTGATAGGTCTTTTCCCTTAGATTAAAATGAATTTAAAATGAATTTAAGATAGCAGGTAATAACATGCCAAAAGTAGTAAAAAAAAACCCATTCAAAAGCTACTTGGAATGCAACCTCTTCCCACAAGCTAGTGGAGCTGTAGCTTCAGAGGAAGGGTTGCCAATTTAAAAAATGAGGGTACAGCCCACACTTTCTGAAAGGGTAATCAGGTAAAAATGTTAATGAGTCAGGAACACAGTTGTTTATTAATTAACTATTTTGGAAAGAGAATTTCTAACAGTTTTGAGCACCTATTCTGTTGACACAGGACTGTTTTCTGGTTATCAGCTGTCTTTGATCATTCCAGCAAGGCTCTTTTATTATTTCTTTGGATCAAGTTAACACAATTTTATTCAGAGAGCAGAAATACATTACATTTATTAAGTTTTCAAAACACCATGTCCTCTCCCTGTGCTGAGACCAGGAATTTCTGCAGTTTAAAACAAGGAGTATGATAACAAGCAACCACAGCTGAGCTGTTAATTCTTGTCTAAGTAGCTGCAAATAAGCAGAATCAGGGATGACCCCCACTTATTTTGTTGGGTTTTTTTCAGCTTAACCCCAGTCAGCTTTCAACACAGTTGAGGGACATTAACCCAAATACTTCCAAGAACAGCTGAGCTGAATTTCATCCCACCACTCCCTCTGTATGTTACTGTTTACACAAGAGGATTCAGTGCAGTTTCTTGAATTCTACTACCAGGTTCTGCAAATGGTTCCACACTTGCAGTGGTTGTATTTTTAAACTTGCTTCTGTTTCCATTTCAGATTAAAACTACAGAATTGGACAAAAGTGCTTATTATTTCACATATCACTATTGAAAATTAGTCCAAAATTACTTCATTAGAGCAAAAGATTAAGAGATTTGGAGAACATCCCCTGGGAAATATATGATTTTCTTAGAGACTTCCCAGATAACCCTGCCATGTCTCTCACTGATGATGTTCTGTCTGTATATCACTGATAATACTGTGCTGCCCCATCCCTGGAAGTGTTCAAGGCCAGGTTAGATGGGACTTTGAGCAACTTGCTCCAGTGAAAGTGTCCCTACCTGTGGCAGGGGCTTGGAACTGAATGATCTTTAAGGTCCCTTCTAACCCAAACCATTCTACAATTCTGTTACTCACAAATAATGCCTGCCTGTTTCCTGAAAAATGTGGGAGAAGCATCTCCAAATTACAACCAGAGAATTTCATTTCTGCATGGGAAGGGTTAATAATTGTAAGAATATAAAATACACAATCATCAAATCTTCCCCAAAATCAAGAAACAGCCCTTTTACACACTTTCCAGTAGAGAGAAGAATTAAAAGAAAGATTTTTGGGTATTTCTTTGAAAAACCATTCAATTGTTTCAAATGAGATCAAGGAAGTCATTAAAAATAAGTACATTTAAGTACCTCAAATTTTATTTCCATTAGGAAAATAATTAATTGGGAATGGTTATCAAGATAACCACATCTTTAACTGTGCATATCAAAACCACCTATTTTTTTCTAATCATCTGTTGCTAAGGATGCTGCTGCTCCACCCCTAGAAGCTTGCCTTCCAAAAATGCACCACGTCACAGCCACTCCCATACAATCAAGTCAGAAATCCTTTTTATGTTTAAATAAGGACCAACATCAAACATTCAAATTATCATCCCTTGCCATGTCAGCTTTTTAACGTTATTTACAATGGAAATGATTACTTGCAAGGCATTAGCATGAACCAGATCTCACACCAACATCAGAAACTAAACAGCTGACTTTCAGGCTTCAGTATGAGCACTCCTGTATCTACTGTGTTCCCCTTCTTTTGAGGAAAAGATGAATACACGTTTAAGTTTCATGCCACAGTTTCTCAAAACACCTTAAGACTCATCCATATAGTGTTAACAGGGAAACAAATGACACAGTAGAGTTTTTAAAGACAATGAAACAGAGGACAGAAATTTTTAAAGGAATACTAGAAATATATTTTCCTATGTTTGCAAAAACAAATTGAGTGAGGAGCCTGTTGTAATATGGTCTTGTTGCAATGACAAGAAGGTGTTGTTATGCATGATAATCATATGGCCTTTTACTGGAAATCAGAGTGGTTTGTGCCATGAAACATCCCAGAAACTCATCTATCACTGAGGAGAAAACAGACCAGGGAACTTGGGTTACTGTTGTTACTGCTACAAACCTCTGGCAAGGCCACCTAGAAAAAGTTAACCTGAAAACCTAAACCAGCTCTTTAACCCTATTTAATTCATTTTGCATTAAACCCAACTGTGTTTGCAATGTATAAAGCACACTAAATTCTCACTTGATGCATAATTTAATTCAAGAGTCACAGTGTAGCACATTAGCAACCATTTAATTTGCAGCTATGCTGGGTTCTTGCACACATTTGTAACAAGTCTTTTTTCCTGTTTTCTAAATCCTTCGCCTCTTCAAACTGATCTCGAACACCATGCAAAATTTTACTCTGAGGAAATGACCAACAGATCAGGAATGGACTTGTTTCACATCTTCCTCATTTATTTTAAATTCAGACCCTTTACCCTCCCCTCATGATTCCTGTCCCTCTGCCAGCATGAGGCAGCTGATTGTTACCACATCTCAGGTCAGCTCTTACCGGGTGGTGGAGGACAGGGCCTGGTGGGAGTTCCTGTCTTAGGGGGCAGTGCAGGAGGAACATCCTCATTTTTAGCTGGTGGTTCCTCAAATAAGTTTTTAGTTATGGTGACACTGCTGACAGACCCTGATGTGGAAGAGCTAAAGGGATCCTCATTGTTGGCCTTCAACAAAGAAAAGAGCAACACACACATTTTCAGTGCAGTGCTACCAGACATTCTCTCCAATAATATAGTATTAAATCAGAACTGAAAGTTTGGACTAGGACTAAAGAAAAGATTTTAGTTTGTTTTTACACATATCCACATACTCCAGAATATTGAACAGAAAGAAAAATCAGGAATGGCTACTGTATACTGCACTATAAAGCTGCAAGCAGTTAAACATGCAAAAGTAATACTTTTGCTGCTCCACTCAGCAAGTTTAAAAATAAATAAATAATTCTAGTATCACTGGAAATAGAGAGAAAGTACTTATCAAGCTGAAAAGATTACATTGCATTCTTCACAGAACTGCAGGACAATTTGCTATCAAGACCTCTTTTTCAAGCAAGTTAGCCATTATGAACGTTTAGTAGCAGCAGAACTGTAATGAAATTGAATGAGCTTTGTCTTGTCACTGCAGTTTCACGCATTTTCTGTGAGTAGCAGCAGCTTCACATTACCTTTGACAGTGTGCTGAAGTCAGCAAAACCACCTTCAAAGGATTCGCTTCCAAACAGGGAGGCAAAGGGGTCTGTAGCTAAATACACACAAATCAAGCAAAGAATAAGATTAAAACTTAAATATAAAAGACTGAAAAAAATTTCTCACTACTATTATTACTAAATAGCAACTATTACATATTTTCCAATATAAACTAATTCAAGTGAAGTATTTTATGAGCTAAGCACTTGAAGTTATTAAGTAGCTTTTTCAAAAACTGTCAACTTCCAATTAAGAACAATAAATCAGAACAGGAAGTAATGCAAAAGAAATACTGATATGTTTTCCTACATTAAAAAAAGTTTAATTCCACTGAAAGTATCAAATAACCATAATACTTGAAATGTTCTACTAAGATACATGTATGTATATACACAGAGGTGGTTTTTTTATGTGTGCATACACTCAAAAATATACATATACAGATACATATATATATTTATGTGTGCATATATATATGAACATGAACCAGCACTCTTTTCTGACTGCAGACCCACTTGTGGAATCAAGTACCTAAACCTCCTATCTTCCCAGTCTAATTCAATAGTAGCTTTTCATTCTCATGTGCCTAAAATATGTGAAAGCTGCTAATGTACTGCAGAGCAGGAAGTGCCATACTCACTTCTGCATCTCTAAAAAACACCTTTTTTATCCCCTACAATTAAAATGAACAGGTTTACAATAAAAAAATCACACATGGATTCCTGTTTTGAATTATCACTTGCCAGTGCAGTTTAGGAAAATAAGAGTTAAGAGCCTTCCCTAAAACATCTTTAGCCCTCAGATGAGAGAGTGTCACAGAAGGAGCAAATTCAAGCAGCAAAAAATCTCAACGAAGGAGTTGCCCTATTCCACATCTACTCGTGGTGCAGAGCTATCCTGATGTTACTTAGAAAATAACATGAAATCTCTGAAAGCAACCCTAAAGGGAAGCAGTACAAAACAAATAGTCCAAACACAGATCAGGATACTGTCCCAGTTTTAGTAAAGCAGAGGAACAGTTTTTTGGGATCAGTCTTCAGTGATACACACTACAGATAGAGTCAATTTTGGTTTATAAACTTCCCCCCTGAAAACAGGCACCTTATGTCACAACATTTTATATGAAAATTTAGAAAATATGGGAAATCCCTATAATGCTCTGTTGCAAATTCAGTTAAGATACTAGAAACAAAAGCAAGTAAAAGCAAAAATAAAACCCAAGAAGCTTGATATGTACAATCTACTTTTACCTAGATCATTTGATGTAGTAACAGTGGTTCCACCAGGAGCAAAAGGGTCATTCTTCTTTGATATCTCTGTCTAAAATAAAAAATTCCTTTGGAGGGAAATTTGTTTTTCAGCTTAAATGATTCTTCAGTCTAAGAATACAGTCACCATTTATTTTAGTTTAGAAGTTTTAAGATAACACATTCTGGAAATAGCTTTTATCAGCATCAGTAAACAAGTCTGTTAATAGAAACTCTTCCTCTCTGTTTTGATTAATACTCTGAAAGGATGGAAAAAAAAGGTAAAACATATGCAACATACTTGGTAACAGCTAATGCAACAGACAAGAATATCTACCACTCATTTTGCTCTCAGATTTCTACAACCAGAGCCATCTTCATGAAGATGCAAGATTTCAACACTACAGAGATGTGTGGTAAAGCATTTAGGATAAATGCACAACTGTAGTTCTGAAGTACAGATCTCAAGAATCCACTGCTAATCCCACACCACAACTCTGATCTCCCTTTTTTTTCTTGCTTTGGACTGTAATAAAACCAAGAATTGGTTACATTAGAACATCAAGAATTTGAAAAGGATAATGTGCCAAGTATTACAGATTGTAGAAATCTAATTTTTAAGGCTGGAGGTGTAGGCTGTGGTGTGTAACATGACCTTGAGATCTGCACAGTGTGCACACCATAGGGAAGGGCAGGACCACCACTGTCAGGTGCAGTGATCTCTCACTCTTGGCTGCTGTGAGTGCACCTCAGGCACTTAACTTGCTTCTTAATCCACATGTATCTGAGTTTTATACACGTCTATGCATGTTTTATGCACACACAAAGCTGGAAGTGAGGCATGAACAGAAACAGCACTGAAAAGAAAAGGAGTTGGCAAAAAAATGGAGACAGTTAATGGCATGAAGAATTTCAGCTGCTTAAATTGTTTGTCTCTCTGCTTTAAATATTGCATATCCAACAAGCTCTAGTCTCAGAGAGAGTTTTATGCCCAACTCTACCTTATTAAAGGCTCAAGACTTTTCAGTAAAAGGTCATTTATAATGCAGCTCAAAGTTACACTGAAGTGCACTTGAAAGAGGTACATTCAGTAGGCATCTCCACATTATGAGACATCTTTGGTGATTCTTATCAAAAAAACCCAAACCACACCAAAACCTAAACATACACCTATAGAACAATCTGACTTTTCTGAGGGGACACCCCATACACCACGTCAGATGTCAGATAAAATACAACACAGAGTTCTTGATCCTATAGCATGTGGAGACAAAAATCAAGTGTCTGAACATAACCTGGTGAGGTAGATCCTGGGTTTCTTTCCATTTATTAAGTTCCACCAACTAACAGAGCTGCTGGAGAGCTCTAAAGCTCTCCAACAACAGAGCTTAAGTTATTGTTAAATAATGACAGAGCTTAAGTCATTACTGTCAAATGCTCTTAGCTGTGGAGCAATGAAGATCCACAATGAAACACTTTAAACATGTTTTTATTTTTACTTCTATTTCATCTGTGACTATTTCTAGAAAATAGGACACAAAAAGACAAGACAGAGCCAGGGGATCAGAGGTAACCTTTATATGATTTCTGAATATCAATTTTTAAAGCATGTCTAAATGTACAAAATAGGTTATTCTGTCCAAATCACATAGAGAAAGCAGTAGAAGGTGAGACACCAAACTTACTGTGGTATTATTACTGTTGTCTGCAGAACTAAATGGATCAGTGCCAGCAGTCACAAAAGGGTCAGTGGAGGATTGTTTGAAGAAAGAGTCAGCTCCAAAAGGGTCTGAGCCTTTGAAGGGATCACCACCAAAGGGATCTAAAAAGTAAACACCTCCCTAAGACTTCTGCTGGCTTTACTTAGCTGATATCCTAAAAACTAAACAATGTATCACCTTTTGCATCCTGCTACAAAGTGATACATTTAATACCAAAGGCCTCACAAGTATGAAATTCGCCTGTGAATAATTTGTATTCTGTGATTTAAACCATCAGACAAGCCAATGTTTTCTGCACATCATGAAAACACCAGTTCCAGGATCATCTCAGCATATAGGTTCTTTAACCAAGTCCCTAAAAACGAAGCATTTTACAGAACCTAATGTTTCTAAGAACTCTCCCGCCCTCCCCAATCCCAATTGATGTTTTTTATTTGGCACTTGGCGCTCAACCCAATTTTACTATTGCTTCCCCACTGGTTATTAGGCTTTTTTTGCCACCAGTAACTCCACTCAGGACCAAACAAACAATGCAATGACATTACCTATACAGTCAATCTAAATAGAGACTTCCCACCTCTTCAATACTTGATTCTAAAGGAAGTTGGCATGTTAAGAGCCTTTAAAAGAGCACAGTCCCACTACTTTGCACATAAAACAGGCAGCAAATGTTTGGGGCCTTCTGTTCATCACCTTCACATACTTAAATCCCAACTAAGGAACTTCCAACAAGAGCAAATTTCACTGGCTGTAGACTTCTCTGAAAAGCTTTAACACAAGTGGCCAGGTGATAATGTCACATATATCCTATCACGATGTTTTGGGGCATTTCCACCTACTTTTTTCCTCTGAAAGTGGTGACAATTTTCCCCACTAGCAAGAATCATTTAGAAAAAACCCTCACATTATGAGTTATAAAGTTACTTACCAATTTTTCCAAAAGGGTCATCTTTGAAGGGATCATCTGTTCAAAGGAAAAGCAAATACTCATTAAACTGCTTATTACCATCACGAAACACACACAAAAGCAGCCATCTCCAAACTGCATTTCTGCTGGCTGTTGTCCACAAACACCCACGTTATGCAGTACTGCCACTGCAGTAATCCAGGCCAGCTACTGAGATGAGTCCCAGATTTGTTTAATTGTCACAGACACTGTGGATGGTAGCTCCTAAGTGTTCACTTCAGAACTGGATGCATGATCCCAACTCATCTCTACTTTCTCATGTACATCTGAGAGACACATATCCTGTCTTTTAGCTGTGGGTACCTACCCCTGAATGTACTGAGTGCTCAAAGCACAAAGGTTTGGTTCTTAACAGACACACCTTTTCTCCTCAGAAAGAAAGGCCTTGTCATGTGCTGTAAGACCACTTCAATATCAACAAAAATCAAGCAGTATCTACACAGAAACATTCAGGCTGCTTTAAATTAGTTTAATTTATTTATTAAAAATATTCAATCTGCACTGACATTCTTTCAGAAGCCAAGTGATCTGAAACAAATTTATTTTATTTTCCTTTCAAAACAATACAAGCTAAATTGATCAGACCATGTTGATCTGAGAGGGTGTAAAATCGTATTAATGTGGCTGAAAACATCTGCTTCAGCAGTTAATTCAAATTAACCCCCCTTCCCCAATTGTGTCCATATAGGCAAGATCATTCCTTCCATGAAAAATAAGAGCAGAGCAACATCATTCCTCAATGGCAAGTTCCTAAAATAAAGCCCAGCACTTCCACAAGACAAACAGATGGTGCAGTTCCACATTACCTTGTTCTGAGAGCCAGACTCACCAGAAGTAGGCCACAGCCATTCATTCTGAACCACCCACACCCTCCCCACAGCACAGCCCAGAGAACCCTGCACTAACCTGTTTGTGGACTGGGGCTGTCAATCAGATTAGTGACACCTGCCCACACCTTTACAGCCAAAATACCACCAGGGCACAGGCAGGGAGGGGATGGGGGAGAGAAGTCCTCAGGAAGAGCAGTGAGGGAAAGGAGCAACTTTCAGAGCTCATTAGGAAGTCCAGATCAAGGAAGGAGAAACACCCCAGAACTCTCATTTCTATCACTTCTATTTCTGTAACACTATTGGCTCCACACCCCTGTCACTCACACATCTTCAGATTTATTTTATAAAGAGCATTCTCAAGGTGAAGATGAGCCTGATGTATTCACACAAGACCTGTTTCTGCAAATCTGCACTTAGAAATGTTTACTTACTGCCAACAAAAGGGTCAGACTGGAAGAACTCTAAGCTGGCTTCAGAAACTAGATCAGGCAGTGGATGAGATTCAGCATCAAATGGATCTTCCTGGGCAATTCAGACAGAGAGAAACGTGTTACATTTTTAAGGCTTGCAAGGACGGAAAACACTTATGTCATGTCCTGTTACCATTCAGTGGTTTCTTAAAGCTTAAAGCAAAGAGACAGCTGGAATTCTATATAATTCATCAATGGAGATCCAAAATATTCTTCAATAATCTGCCTGCTGCACAACCTGAAATGCTTTCAAGACATCACACTAAATAAAACCAGTAGGAAGTGACAATTATTCCTCTATTGTTGTATGACCATCATGCAAGCCTGAAACAGTTTAACCAGGATTTTTTTTAACCTACTTTTTCCTCCCCCAAACCTGAACAAACTCACTTTTTTGGTAACAGTTGCAGCTGGGGTCTCTTTCTCTTCTCCAACAGAGACTGCTGTTTCAGGACTATTCCTTATCTGTACAATGATAAAAGCAATTCACCATAAATAAGTAAATACTAGACTGCACAATAAAATTTTAAGTTTTAAATAGCATCACAGAATATACTAAAGTATACTTCAAGACATTCATACTTATTATAGCACATACTTTAGTGTTCCATAAACCCTGAAACACTTTTAAAAAAATAAATCAGTCATGAATCTACTGAGACATAAGGAGGAACATTTAAAGAAAGACAGTTTTAGATTTTCTGTACTCTTTCTTATTCTGCTCATATTGCACCAAATGGAGACAGCTGTTCTCCTTTAATGTTAATTCTGCTATTCAATTTATGATATTTTGCTTTGGAAATAAATACAGAAAAAAACATTACTGCTACTTTCCAGGCAAGCTAAAATTACCTCATTTTCTGCTTATGAACTTCCGGATATGTGGAAATACAGTCCCTCAGAAAAATACCCTGAAATTTCACTTGTGCAAGTGTTTATAAACATAATCAATCTTGGTACATCCTTAACTTATTCCAACCTCACAGCTGCAATGCATCGTGATCAAGCAGGCAAAACACTACTCACTGGAGACACACTGTTTGTTTGTTCCTCTTCTGCTATACTTTCCCTCTCAGCATTCTCATTAAGGTTTGCAGTTTCACTGCTGCTGTTGCTAAGACTAGAATGATCCACAGTTCCATTAACAAGTGTACTATTGGGCTGGGAGTGCCAACTAAATTGGTTATTTTCCAGTTCTTTCAGCTCAAGAAGCTTTGTCTGCACCTGTAAACAGAAATAAATGTATTGGAATCAGTATGGCAGCACACGGAAGCCAGCAAATGGTTATCCTCTCCTAAATATAAGGTGGGTGATATATGTCTGAAAATCTTATTTTCAAAAGCAAATAAAATAAAAACCTTCTGTCAATCAAAGAGTGAAATTCGTGATATAAGCAGAAATCTTATTTAGCAGAAGTGCAGAGTGGTTGAAGGACAGACACACCTTTTGCCACAGAAGAAGACTGTGTCACTGGAAGCACCAAGACTGTTGCTATTCAAACTGATCAGAAAAGTTGCAAAGGTTTCAGTGGGTTTTTTTGTTTGTTTAGTTTTGCTGTGGAGTTTTTTTTTTAATTTGTGTTTTGGACTGGGGTTTATGTGTGTGTGTGTGGGGGGGGGGTTTGAGTTTTTTTCTAGATTATGTATTTGCAATTTCCTTAAACTCGAAATTAAAAAGGCTGCTTTATCAGAATTCTCATCTTCCAAGAAGGAACATTACCATTTCACTATCATCTCCCACATGACTTCTGAAGTCTGCAAAAACAAACTGTATCTTCCTAAGCAGACACTTAGATTCATGTGTTATTATTTCAGCAATGTGCTTAATGCAGTGCCTTATAGCAAACATTTACAACCAACCTGCCAGTTATGAAGGAATTACTGAATTTGGCAGGTTATGCAAAAGAATAAACCTTGTCTAGATATTCAGGTGCCAAAATCCCACTGAACTCTGCTAGGTCAGTCACCTGAGAGTTACTGGGGTGTCAGCAAAGACACCACCAGGAGTCTTTCAAGTTAATTGACCTCAGACCAGCCATTAGAAAATCTTGCCTAAAGCACCAAAGCACCTACTGTTCCTTATTTAGGAGTCAAGAGCAGTAAAATCAGGAGTACTGTCATAAAACCTAGGAAAAAAAAAATGTCTGTAGTACAGTCAAGCATAACCATACATATTATCAGTCTCAAGTCTGTTCATGGCAAGCACTTCTTGCCATATAAAAACTGAAATGGTATAACCTTCTATCCACCTGTGATGAAATGATGAAAAAATCCATTTGTTTAATTCTCAGTTTCTAAACTAAAACCCGTATTTTAAAATTATGGATGTTATAAGACTCGTTAGCAAGTTATAGATGTGAATTGTGTGAAAAGACCAATCCTGAAGTCAGCCATTTCTAGGGTTCAAAGGAAGGCTTTGCCTTTTGTTTTCAACTTGGTATCAGTGTGAGTGGCTAATACATAACACAGCTGGCAACAGGGAAGGAGAACCATGAGGAAAGAGTGTGCAAGCTCATGCATCACCAAAGCAATAACAAATCACAGATTACAGAGAGAAACTAAAATGTTAGTGCAACAGCAGCCCCTCAAAGCACAGGGCTCTCTGCCTCTCAGTGCCTAATCTCAACCCAATTTCTTCTTCCATCCACCCCACTCCCCCCTTCAACAGTGCACTAAGTAAATGCTATCCATAATTTTATACTGCCTTCACCTCAATTAAAGAATAGTGAGAGCATGCCCCAGGCCATGGAGGATGAAAACTTAAATTACTGGACACAGAGAATTTAAGTCTGTATTATCCATTTTTCATTCATTACATTACAGCAAATTATCTATGGAGTATAATAAATTAATCCCTTTAATTAATAAACTTGGAGAAAGACAATGAAGTATCTTGAGTTACTTAAGTCAGCCTCTAAAAATCCTAACAACTACTAGCACAGAACACACGTGTAAGCAACTAAAGACATGAACAAACAGTGAAGAAATAAGAAAACAACGCCTTCCCCTTAAGGCAAACCACACTAAAGGTTGCAAGCTTAAAATATTTTTTGGGGGGTGAGTCTTTCACACTGCCTTACTGAATTGATTTCCTGTTGTGAATCCTGCAGATGTTGCTGAAGAGGTCCCAGCTGTGCTTTCCCAGACTCTATGCAATGCTCGAGCTCTGCAGTTTCTTGCTGCAGGCGACTCAGCTCCTCTTGGGCTTTGGTCAGTTCATCTTCATACGCTGAAATCTTTGATTCCTGGCTTGTTATTTCAGCCTTCAGCATGGCAATCTAAAGCCAATGAACAGGATTTCAAGTAAAAAAAAAAAAAACAAACCCAAAACCTACACCCCAAACTCCAAACAACACCTCCAAACACATCCAAATACTATTATTTATGACCAGAAAAGTAAAAAAATCTCATAGCTATTGCAGAGATTACAGATCACACCTGAATGAACAGTTAATTTTCTATTGGTCTCAATAAGAACAGAGTATTTTCTGCTCTTCTGACCAATACAGATATTTCTAGTATTGAAAAGACAATTTCAGACCTTAAGGAAATACAATACCTTTATGTTAGAAAAAAATTACATCAGATGATATCTTTTTAACCATTAGAAATCAGTCCGAGTAATTAGTGGTTCTAACTACGTTTATATTGTATAATAATTTTGCTGTTTGCTTTAAACCTTATTTGTGTGCAAGTATATCTCAATATGTTTGTGGACACGCTGACACTAAATTAGGAACACTGAAGTGAGTGATGTATTCCCTATGCTCTGTTGGTCACAAAGCCTTGACACTCAGCCTATTTATTCCTTAAAGCTTTTTTTCCTGCCTCAACAACTGTAACTCTGCAAGGCTGAGTTCTTCAAGACAAGGCATTTACTCTTCCCAAGGGCACTGGCCACCAGACCTTACCAAATGGGCCTCCTCTGCACACTTCTGCCTGATGTCATTAAGTTGTTCTTCCAACTTGGCCTTCTGCTCATCAAGATCATTAAGGGTTTCCTGTGCTTCCTGTTTCTGAGCCTGCAGCTTTTGCAGATTACTGCTCTCCCGCTTTACTTCATCCTGGAGATCCTGAAATAAAACACATCAGCTTGACATTTATTCCCTCTCTCCTCCTAACCACTGAATTCTGCAGTACAAACTGCAGTGCTAACCCAGATTTCAAAGTACCAACAAATGATCTTCCAGAAGCCTGCATGGATACCAGACAAGCGAGTACTCTCAGATTCAATGACATAAAAATAATCAGGTTGTTTGCCTTTGCTTTTCTTCAGTAAAACAAATCTCACTGAAGTATTGAGATCATACACCAACACACAGATGAACCCAAACCATTCTGGGATTTTGTGATAATAGAAATCCTTTATTCTGCTCCTTTCCCCTTCAAAAACACATGGCCAAAAATAGGAACTGTTTTCTGAAGCATGGTGAAAGACCATTAACCCAAATGCACTGCCTCCTAGGGCATTCCTGCCCCCAGTTTTGCAATGATCAGACAAAAACTTATTTTCTGTGTACCAGTACAGGTAAGAAATGCACATTTCATATACAACAATATGAAATCTTTTGATTTATGAGAGGGCAGTAAGTGTGTGTCTTGTGTTTTAAGTACATTAAGAAGCATCATAAAATAATTAGTTCATTTCTGAGCAACAGGAATGGTTGTACTTCAACAAGCTGCAGAGAGAACACTGAAAAACATGTCAAGGAAAGAAATCAGGAAGAAGAAAGAATCGTCAAAGTCAAGAGGAAGAGATAATATAGGGAGATCAAAAAGGTTTAATACAAAAGGAAAAGTATTAGATGAAAAGAGAAGATTGCAGCCTTTCTGAGAAAATAGAGCAATTTCAGGAAGAACCATCAACAACAGTGAAAAATGAACAGAGAGCAAAAAAAAATTAAGGAGGGTAAGAAAACAAGCAGACGTGAAATTCCGATTAGAACATACATTAGTGTGCTGCTCTAAGCTACAACCCTGCTCTCCTTTTCTAGGGGTGTTTTGTTTGGGTTCTTTTTGGTAAGAGAGAGAATTTATCCATGTGTTGTGTGCTAGCACCTCCACATAATGAGGACAAAAAGCCAGACAGGAATAGAAAGGCATATGGTGCAGCAGTCAGATGCTGGGGAATTAGGTAACCTCAAGATAACTGGAGGGCTACCCAAAGATACATCACAGATGCTTTCACATTAAAAATCAACCACAAAACCATGCAAAAAAATCTCTCAAACCAAAACACAAAAAGTCCCCCACAAAAACCCTGCAAATCAAATTTAATTTCAGGGAAGAGTATGTCAGTCAGACTAGGAAAAATACTGGTTATTTCTAACCCATGAGAGAAAAACCAGCACGCACACAAAAAGCTCTTAGAGCAGCTACTGGATAATTGGGACACTCTTGATCCATTCATTTTCAACATGCCTTTGAAAAGCAAGAATCAGCTGACACTTAACACAAGCAGTGAAGGAAAAAAAGTAACAGCTTAAAGAGACTTCAGCCTCCTTTTTCCTGAAGGAAGCAGGAATTCACATCCACATAAGCTAAATATAGATCACCCCCACTTTCGTCTCTCCTAGGCACAGCAGCAGAGAAGCACTGAAGAGATCTAACTAAGCCTGATGGCTGTCAGAAGAGAAAAGAAGGAAAAAAACCCAACCAAACCCACAACCTGTGGTGGTTTTTGTTCACATATGAGCCTAACCTTTCCAGAATTAAAGGCTGGAGTAGACACAACACACAAAATTTGCTATAATATTCAAAGATGCCTCTTCATGAAGTAAACCAAGCTCCAATTGAGCTTCAATATCAAAGAACACCCTTCAGCATAGAAGCAGCATCTTAATGTTCATGCACTGAATAAGATTCTAAATGAAAACCACTAGGATACTTGAGGTGTTACAAACTGGCATTCTAACAGTAATAGTCATCCTTTTGTTAGCTTTATGATCATTGCAACTCTTTATGCCAATATAGTGGAAGATAAGAAAAGTTTAGGAATCCATATTTCCATGGACAATGGATTTAATAGCTTGCCAGTCTGTCCTTCCTAAGACAATTCATGTGCTAGAAAATGTTAAGCCTGTGAGAGGACAGAAAAGGAAAACTTCACTGACTTTCTAATGGCATTGTTGCACTGCAATAAAGAAAAAGAAAAATCAATTCTGAGGGATACTCAGTGCATGTGACTTTGAAGAGACACCCCTTAGTCTCTGCTACTGAAGAGCTGATAAATTAACAAGCACAATAAACCCCATCAATATGCTTATCTTCCTTACAACTCTTTTTCTGCCTTTGCTTTTTAGTACCTATTTACATAGTATCAAAATTAATTTATAGGAGAAAAAACTGTCATTCCTTCCTTCCTCCTATACAAATCAGTTTGATTGATTGCTGACCATGGCTGTATTTGACATTACAAACAGGTCTGTGGAAGGAATTCTGGTATCAGAAACCCTGAAGTGCCATGCCACAAAACTAGCTTGAAGCAAGGAGGCCAGGTTAGAGCAAACTGGTTTTGCAGACCATCTTTAGAATGTCCTCATTAAAATAAAACCAGAAGAAAAAAACATGAGGCAAATACATCCTTAGTCTGTCATATTATTCTCTGAAGTTCTAGAAAGTTTGTTGAAACATGCTGGTCCTTCACCAGGCAGAAATAAGAAAAAATAAAGGGCCACCAGATTAAATAAATGCTGCAGCCATTTCCTGTTTGATCCTGGAGGTTTCTCATTTTTCTGAGCAGCCAATAATAGATTGTTCCTTCTCTGCAGAATACAGAATTCTGTAACTGTATTTAACAAATACCTTGTGTGACCACTAACAGGTTAAAGACGTGAGACAGCTGCTCCCAACACCACTGCTCAGGATACAGAGACTCAGGGCATTCTGTGATGTTACTGCCTATCAAACACACATGGATGACACTGTAACATTCAAGGTAAGCTTTTTATCAAAATTACAAACCTTTTGTGCAAAAGCACCAGAGAACTCAACTCTCACATGAGCAAACACAGATTCCAGAAGACACCAACAAAATAATCTTGTGTGCAAAGCCAGGAATACCCCTGAGAATTCTGTGAACAGTGGGAAAAGGAATCTGCAGGGTGGGGAGGGGAATGACAGTGGAGCACAGGCATGGGCAACTTCCACACGCATTCCTGCAGCTGCTGGAGCTGCTGCCAGCATGACCAACAGGCCAGCATCCAATTATCTCCTCAAAGGTCACACAATTAATTATCATCCAGGCTCCAAGGATATTAAATAACCGTGCACAAATTCACAACTCCTGTAATACATTAGCTTCTTTTCAGCCCAACCAAAATTGAAATGCCGAAACCTTGCATTATTTGCTCTTAAGTAAAGATTATGGAAAATGATAGATTCTTAAAATAAATTTAGAAATAAATATAAGTGGTCAGATATCACACTGAAGATTTTTTTTTTTAAACAGCAGCAACTGAAAATTTAATTGAAATATTGCTTTGCAATATTTAATTCAGAGCTTGGCTAGTCTGTCAGCACTCTAAACACTGATGCTGACTGCATAATTTTTAACGTCTGCAAAACACTCGTAAATTTAAATTTTCAGATATTCAAGAAATTCAATAACATGCTTTCAAATAAAAATCAACAGATTCTTTTTAAAATTCACTTATATTAGGCAAAATTAACTTGAGGCAACATTTCTCCCAAGCTGGTAATTACTGTGCCTCTTAAGAAGCAGCCCTATACACAAGCTCTTTTTATTCAGCCACTTAAGTTTATTAATTAATTTACAGTGCTACAGTGTCCTCTTTAGTTTTAATTACACAGTACATAATCTTGCTTAAAAATAAAAAAAGAAAGAAAGAAAAATCTATTATTTTGTAGTATTTTTCATTTAAAACTCCATGCATGCTATATATATCCTACAGAAGCTTGCACATTTATATAAATACACACACCTACCCAAACCCAAAATTATATAGAAAATACTCTTCAAAATACACTTTTTCTTAGCCACCTTTTTTTTTTCTTTTTTACTGGATAAGTGACATGATCTAAATACTCAAGTAATCTCACTGTCATGAAAACAGCACATGGTGCAATATCAGGTGTCTGAACAATAATTTGTTATTTTATTTACCTGGACCTCACTTGTCCTCTGCTTGATGGCATCTTCTTTCTCCTTCAGGTCTTGCTCTACATTATTCTTTTCCCTGGAAGACCAGCAAACAATGCAAGAATACTTAAGAACATCAGCTACAGCAGGTACAGTTATCCAGCCCCCTAAGCCTGTATCTCTCTTTAAATACATAGTGAAACATTAAACACAAAAGATGTGAGGGATTTCTGCTTTCCAAATTATTTACAAGACAGAAGCCCACATAAGTGTTCTGCATAAACCCCCCTGTCTTTCCACCAACTGCACTCCAGTGATAAGAATGGCTCAAAAAGGGAAGGGGGCGGGAGGCAGAAATCAATGAAATACTGTCTCCAGTGATCTCACTGTTGCTATGGAGCACTTGTCTAATGAAAACTGCTAGGAAAAGTGGGAGGGATTGCATCAGATTCCATCTATTAACCCCTGCAAACACAGCGGTGCCTGTGCTCAGAGCAGCCAGGGAACACTCCCACAGGCCAGCAGAGCCCATTAATGCCCTTTGCCTGTCAGATTTTGGATCTGCGTGTTGGGAAGCTCAGGCAGGAGCAGGAAGGTTGGCCTGGCTTGCTGGAATCACGATCTGCCCAGACACACCACATGGAGCGATTTGCTGTGTCATATCAAGCCTGCCTCTACAGACATTTATTCAAGTTTAAGTGACTGCTGATGACAGGGGAATTATCATCAATAAATTCTCATCAGTCAGACATAACAATAGCTTTAAGAAAGGGGAAAAACCCATACAAGCCAGAAGTGTTACTGTTATTAAAAAATCATGAATGTTTCTCTCTAGATAGCATATGGAATCTTTTCTCCTTTCACAGATGCAGAAAAACATGAAGCGTTACAGTTTTTACACAAACTTCTGTAGACATTTACTTTCATAAGAACTCTGTTAATAACCCAACACACACACTGAAGTTAGTATTTGAACAACAAACTTAACATTTCTCAATGAAATACCACAGTGAAAAGTTATTCAATTGTATTACTGGTATAAACCGAAATTACGAAACTTCATATTTTAATAGCAGCAGATTGTTAATCAATCTAAAACTATCTGTTTGTTTATTCTTATTTGATACAGAAGAAAGCATTTCTGTATTGAAGTAAAGCAGGTCTACCCTAGGTTCTCTTTACTCAAGATGAGAAAGTTTTGTTTACTGTTAAACTGCACACAATGGAAAATAAAAAGATCTTAAATGAACATTTGCTCTGACAACTCTTATAGATCATACTCTGCTATTATTTTTCTCATTATGTGATTAAAGAACAACTTCCTGATTATGCCTAAAGGGGAAATTTAAATGGAAGGAAAAAGAAAGATGTGGAAAGAGGAACTTTGAAGACCAAGGCTATTTATTCTGTTAATTGTGATCCTTCAAGTTTCATAAAATTCCTCACTCTCCATTCACCAGAAACTGGAAATTCTAATACAGTCTTTACCTTTTAAATCAAAGCTACAGCACACCCCTCTAGCTCAATAAGCATCTGTAGCATAGTTGTTAGATATTTAAAGCATTGCAACACAGGCTTGAAACAAGCTCTGTTGCTTTGGCTTCCACAACTTTCCATGAACAAAGGTCTCAATAAAGCACTTCTAGAGATTTATGTAAAAATCAAGCTGAAAAATACCTTCAAGCCCTCAAACACCCATCAAGCACAGCCAACATTCATACATATTCTTCCTGATTGATGATAAAAGAGAGTAGGAAAACAAATACTTGTTATTTTTCCTGCTAGGGTGGGAAAACTGAGCAAGAAATAGAACTGCAAGCAGGTACATGTTGTTAATATACAGCCTTTCCAGATTACTGTCACTGATGTGCCCAAGACTGTCAGAGATGCAGATCACTTCCTTTGTATTTCAACACAAGCCAGGTACCTAAATCCTTGCAATCTGGACTAAGCAACAGGATACAACACCCACCCACTGGCACTTGCATGAGCCAAATCAGAGCAAAAACAATGAATTGGAAAGAATCAAGTGAAAGAAGTATTGTCAGGCAGAACAAGAAAAGCTTGGGCAGCAGTCTCAGGCAAAGGAAAACAAGCTGAGTATATATAGTCTGCACATAACACATCCCCTCCTCCCCCCCAGAAATGCCTCTTTGTTTCAAAGAAAAGACAACACAGACCTACTTAATTCACTAATTCTTCTGAATGCCTCCATTTCTTTTACAAACTATCTGCTATGCCCCTGTAGGAATGCTCAGCAGCTGAAAGAACCAAAAACAAGTAACAAAATTGATTTACTGGATATGACAGATTTCCTGGATCATAAAGTCCCTTACTACATCCAAAAAGCAACCCAAAAAGAACTGTGGTCTTGCCAACAAAGGACACTTGTAACCAATTCAAATCAATTTTTGAAAGCAATACAATTTCCCTATGCATTTTAATAGTAGTCAGCTCAGGAGGACCTCATCTCAAATAAACTAAAAGCAATGACTAATAGATGGTTTCTCCCATACAGATGCTTCATGATTTACTAAATCCCTAAATTTAATACTAATTTATGAATGGAGTCATTTATAAATGTGAGCCAGCACAATGCAAATATCTGTCATAGCTGAGAACTGCAAAGCCCCCGTGCCAGCAGAGGTGTTCAAGCCAAACATTCAACCTTGGCCAGGCTGAATCACCTTAGATACAAAACCAAAAAAATCATAGTTCTTTTCCATAATAAGATGATGACTACTCACAGAGTGGGTAGCATTATCTACACTCATAGTTGCCCTCTATTTCTTATTTTCACATACATCTAGTAGTTTTGGGAATTCCTAATGTGGCAGTATTCAGTTTGACAATACTAGAAAAAATGACAAGGGTTTTCCTTGTTTCTTTTAACATTTGTTACTCACAACCCCTTCTGCTGCAACAGCTCAGTTACTTCCAAAGCAGAGGTTGAGTAGAAATTATCTATCCTACATTAAAGTTCTTAGCTTTGCTAAGGTGATTTAGATCTCTGAAATTTGAAACAAAGGTTTGATACAAGTTTATAGCAGGGAGAGATTATCCTGTTCTTCTGGGGGATGTTTTGCTCCTTCACTGCTATTGAGATACCAACTCACCAGCTTTATTTATCCTTTTAACCTGATTTATAATTCAAGACAATTTAAATGTTGCTATCCAGCATATGAAGGATGACATCTCTGGTAAGATATCCCAAGCTAAGCTCAGTTACTTCTCATGCTTAGAGAGGAATGTAGTGCCAGTAAAGCTTGAAGAAATTCTGTGAATTTGTGGGCCATCACTAAGTTTGAAAGCAAGAAAGCAAAGCTGGGTTTGTTGGGGAAGAAAGAGGTTTTATGGCTCAAAAAAGAATATTAAGAACATCTGGTCCAGCCTTTCATCATGCTGATCAAGAAAAGCCTCAAATAGCTTTCTAAAAATACAGAGCAACTGAAACAGAACTTAGAGACAGCAGTACTAACAGGCTCAAAATTATCCAGGTTCCACAATGTCCCAAGGCAATTTATTTCCCCCACCAGAGGGGTATTATCCTCCCTAATTAGTGTTCTGCATTTTATTCTTTATCTGATCCTCAACCTCCACTTCCTGACACTGTATTTATCAAGTTAAGATTAACAAAGCTGTTGGCCACCAATACTGGCTTCCCCACACAAACTGCTGAGCCACAAAGACATCACCTCTGTATTTTTTTTTTTTTTTTTGAACTGCACCTCAGAAATAGATTCAAATTCTGTTATTGGGTCTCAAAAATGCAGCTCTTGGACACTTCTCAGTGGAGTCAGAGACTAGAATTCTTATATATTGAGTCCAACAGCTGAATAATCTATCTTGTTTAATAATGAACAAAAATAACTTCAGTGTAAATTACATTTTATATGACAACTATCAAGTCAAAGTATATTTCACCAGTTGTAATAGAAATGTGGAATCACCAAAGATTAGAAGTTTCCTACATTTAGCACATTGTTAATCCCATTAGCACATTGTTAATTCTGTTCAAAACTCTAACAAAGTGAATTTCCCCTTTCTAAAAACAAATGCACACTAAGAGTTGCCCCTATCCTATCTTCAACAATCTAGTATCATTCAATTTAAAATAATTGCCAATGTATATTTGCCCCTCAAGAAACATGTGAAAACAAATTACTGACTTTTTAAAGGCCATGGTTCCTTCATACCTCACAGTAAGAAAAGAAAACCAGACTCAAACAGCCTGGCTTGTATGTTAGGCTGCAAGCCCACCTACTGAAAACCAACTTCATCTAGAAATTCATACCAGCCAACAATTTATTTCCCTCTAGGATACCAACAGTAAATATACACAGTTGCAAATCCTATTTCAGGTTAATAAATGTGAGTGTCCAAAACTGGAATTAATATAACCTGAAGAGCAGTGGAGGCAGAGCATGGAGAAACAAGGAGGCAGTGGGAGTAATAAGAGAGAATAAGCAAGTGAAGTGAAAAAATATTTATACATTTAGGAAACAGACTGTGCTCTGACACACTGCCAAGTTAAATCATTCCCACAAGTGACATGAATTAGAGAGGCAGATTTCAGCATGACAAAGCACCTGCACTTAAAAAATAGGAGAATTTACTGTTCTTAATAGAATTTGCAGTAGATTTATGATAGTAACAAGAAAAACACTGAAGAAAAATACTTGCTGTCTCAAGAGCGTGATCAAGACTACAGAAAATACATGAATTTGATTTTCTTAGTCACTTAATTACCTTAGAAATAATTAATGGAAGCAAAGAGTCTGCAGACATCAAAACAATTTTTCTCAGTTCAGTAGTTTATTTTATTACACAAGAGAAGCATCCCCATCTTTACCTCCATCAAAACCCTAGCACAGGTCCATGCACAGTCATCTTCCCAGTCCCCATCCTGCAAATTTAGTGATCTTTTCCATCTCACTTCCTAACTGCCACCAAAAACAAGTCCTTGGAATGCCCTCTACAAATAAAAGACAACTAACACCATTTATGTATGGTTCCAGCATCCTAAAGATTTGCTCCATTCACATCTGCCAATAAAGATGAACAATGGAGGGTATTTCCATGTCAGGTTCTGGGATACACAGCTCTCTGAAACACACCCTGAAGGCATGAGGGACAGACCCTTCACAGTCCTGCTGTCATTAAGTGCACTCATGTGAGTCAACAGAGAGCAGCAGTGTCACACACTACTACAGACATGCTGACCCTTCACTTGGCACAGCAGGGTACTACCACCTGCTTTTCTCTTGTGCACTGAATTGTTTTTTAAAAACAGTAAATACCACAACTGAATCCAAGGCAACTCTGGCTATTCCTCCCTTACGTACCTCTGCAGGTCCACAATTTCATTGTTTAATGTATCAAGTTCTTTAATTGCAGAAAAATCTGCTACAGAATTCGGTCCTTGAGTACTCTGAAAGATAAAAAATAAACACTATTAGTTTAGAGTTTATGCTGTTCAATTACTATATTCACTTTACTTTTTGTGGCAGCATGAGCTATCTTCTTGTAACAACTGCTGCTAGCATTGTATTTCAAACCTTCAATCTTAGAAACCCCAAAAGAGTACAGATGCTGCATGAGCAGAACACAACGAACAGCCAAAGCATGGAGACACCTCAATTCAAAGAAAGTTTGTCTCCTGCACACCCCTGAAGACACCCTCCACAAAAGCACAAGATTATCTAATCATACAAAAAAACATAGAATCTTGTTTTAAAATAAGACATCTTACAGCTAATATTTAGGTGGTTTCCTAGCACTTGAGAGAGGTTTGCTTACTACCTATTTCTTCACCTTGGTGATCCTCATGTTGCAGAGCACAGACACTGCACAGAGTACAGATTTACAAGGCTTTAAGGGATACTGAGGTAATTTAACAGAAACCACCAGAGTACTCAATGAAACTTGAGTTCCAATGAAACTTTGTGTTATCAAAGTCAGAGGGTAACTTACACCCACAAGTTCCCATTTACATACCCTATTTATAAGACAAATTACTTGTTTCAAAAAAGTACACATAAATGGAGAGAGAACAAATGCTGAAGACAGAAATTACAAACACTGTAATTATTGTTCTGTGCCTTGTCACAACATGAACATGCTTAGAAACAACAACCACTGTAGCTACCTCCTATAAATGCATCCGTTCCTTCAAGCCTTGAATAAAGTCATCCAGGACAAACATAACATTTTGAGGACAAGTATATACATATAATTTTAAAAGGCAAGTGATACCCCCAAAATAACACAGAAGTTTTTAAATACTGAAGTTTCTCTGCAGACAAATCAAGATGCTATTAACTCTGTTCTTACTCAAATTGATACTCTGGGGAAGAAAAAAACCAAGAGCTATGAACACCTAAACTGCGACCACACTGTGGCTGAGAGTATTATTCAGCAGAGCTACAGACTATTCACGCATATTTTACTGGTACAAATGGAATGAACTGAGAATTTAAAAAAAAAAAAACCAAACCACCAAAAATCCACCATAAATACAGCTATTCTTAAATTGGTTAGAGTACAGCTTCTCAAATGGGCAAACAAGCCATGATGTTCAACCCTGTTCTACAGGAATTACACAGGAGTTTGCAGAGTCGATCATGGCATCCCAAAGGGAGTTTTTACTTCTAGGACAAGGATAAAAGGAACACATGGAAATATTAGCTGCAAGAAGATTTTTTTTCTCCTTTCAACAGTTAAAAAAATTCTGCACACTAATGCCAGCATTGAACTTGAAGAAAATGTAGCTCTTATTTCCAATTGTTCAGGAGAACTGGTGGGAGGCAGGAACATAAAAGCCAACATTTTTTAGCTTCAATATACATGTTAACAAGGACAAGTTAGAACCATAGGCTGCCATTACTACACTGCAACACACATGCAAAACAGCACCTCCAGTTTTTAACTCAAAGTCGTAATAAAAGGAAATTCCCATCAAAATTCTTTGAGAGGAATTATCTATCTCTTATATAAAAGTTAATATATCCCTTATATAAAACTTTAATTTTTATTAAAATTTGTCATGCAACTGGTGACTACAAACAGTTCTAGGTAATGAAACACAACAACAAGTTTTAAACCACAATGGAATACCACTTTACTTACTGATACTTCTGCTATCACCTTTATATGGGTAGACTCAGAAGATGAAGCCTAAATTGGTGTTTTGGGTATTTTTTTTAACCATGTAAGCCACACCACATCAAGAAAACCAGCAAAAAGCCTATCTCTGCCTACTGACTCAATTCTTTGAGTCCAAGTTTTAAACAATAATCTTGAATAAAAAAGTTCTTTCATATCAACAAGACAACACCTCTTTTGAAAAAGCTCAAAATGAGCTGAAGGTTCAGCTCATTTTAGTAAAAAAAATTCTTGTTAAGGATTTACAGAGCTAATTGAAAGTTCATTTACCTTCCTACCCAATATTCTTGCTCATCACTTAAGTTAGTAATGAAATTAAAATCACATTGATGTTGTTGAGAGTTTTATAAGATCAAATTACATCCACAGAACAGCAGTAACCAACACTGAGCTCATCTAATGCTTTCTAATCACTAAATTTTCTGTGGTATCTTCAGTAAACCCGTGGGTACTAATCCTAATGACAACTGCCAAATGCCACACTGGGCTACTACTCTGTCCCCACTTCCCCTGCAATTTCACCAGGAAGACACAGTGTTTTCTCTTTTCATTTTAAGCAGGCAACAGGAACAGCCCTAGAGGTCTGGGCTCAAGGGAGAACCTCAGGGTTATTCCAGAAGAACCACGCTGGAAATCGGCAGAGCTGAGACCGCAACACACGGAGACACTTGAGAGGAGTGCTGAGCTAATTCATGACCTCGTGAGAGTCTTAGAAGGATGTTCATTATTAAACCAACAGACAGTAAATATTAGAAAAGCAAAGTTTCTCTAACCTTGAGAAAGCAGAGTTAACAAACTGACAGAATAATAAGGATGAAAAGCAGAGTGGTGCAGAATGGAAAAAACAGTCCAAACTAGAAAAGAGACATAGAAAGGAAAGCAAACATACAAAAAAGATTAGTAGAGTTGCAAATAAAGCAATTACTTTTTTTAAAACAGAATGTAAAAATGAATTAAGATACCAGTTACAGAAACTCAAAAAAAGTAGCGCCAGATTTTGAGTTTCATTTTTCCAGGTGCTAATTTTTCATTCTGTTTAAGAAGGTTGTAGAATTAGGTCAATGTATTGCACAACCAAGAAAAGGTAACTCACATCAGACTTCATGATGTGTAAAACACATAAGAATTTGTGATGACCTCTATCATTTTGATAGCTACAAACTGAACTGCTGAGGTACAGCTTACTGCTGGATTAAGATAGATAGCAACCAACAGAGTGTGAAGCTATCTAAACTATCTGTGAGGTAGAAAATGGAGAACCATTTACTTTTAAAACCTTAAATATCTCTAAACTTTCAGTTCACGATGCTTCCAAACTTATTAAAAAAGATTGATGTAAAAAAAGTACCTGAACACTTTAGGAGAAAAGCACTAAATTTGTGCATGTCACTTGACATGGAAACTTAAATTTCTTTAAAATGGCAGCAGAAGGAGTATTCTTTCAAAAGAGAAAATAATGCTTTCCCAACATAAGATCTCTCTGCTTGGTTGGCAGGTGTAATAAATGACAGCTTCATTTTGAAATATGGATGGAAGCTTTTGTCAATTCTTTGCACCTAAGATTTGTTTTCTTCCTGATGTTATGATAAATTTAGGGTATGCCAGCACTTGGGGTTGCTTCTTGCGTAGCCTTTGAAATTAACATTATTTGTTTGAGATTTACACCAAAAATGCCAAACCCATCCTTACCTTCTGTAAACTGACACCCCTGTCTGAAGGTGGAATCATCTCTGGAGTCAGAGCCTGAGGTGGATCAATGCCCTTTGTTAACTTCTGATTAATTAAATAGAAAGCCAAAGCAAACTGTTCCTTTGAAAGCTTCCCACAGTCCTTGGTGTCACAGAGAGCCCTGTACAGAGACGCACATGAAATTTAAAAAAATCCTCATTTCTCCAAGTACAGCCCTATTTAGTGTAGTCCTGTCATTTAAAATGTGAAAATTGCTAGGGTGTATCTCCTCTTCTAAAACAAAACTATAGGAAACATCACTCAAACACACACAGCCACTTTCACTCTGCATGTTGAGGCCCACAGCTGTGCTCCGGTGAAAAGCACAATCAGGGCTGTAGGTCACTACCAACACCTCCAGAACCAACACCAGTTTATTTACATTTTCCTGATTTTCCTAAATTAGCAGTTGTGTTAGCCATAACTTGGGGGGGAAAAAAAAAAAGCTTTTCCTATCAGAGTGCCCTGCAACATCTCATAGTGGGGAAAGAATTAAAAAACAGTGAGTGTAATGAAGGCATTGCTGTAATGAATAATGCTAAATGAAGGCATAGCTGTAAGGAAAGATGTTGTAGAATGAGATGGGACATAAATCTTGCATGCTAACAATTTTATAGAAACAGTTCCCTTTCCCAGTATATGGGCAGGATCAGTGATCAGACACCTGTGATGATGTGATGCCTTACACACACAGGGATAGCTGATGTGCAGTATTTGTAACAATCTCTGTTCAGGCACAAACCTGAGTTCCACCCATTTTTTTCCCAGGGCAGAAGCAAGGAAGTTATCACTGATTACAAAAAGGCCATGCTATTATACAGAGAAATGTCACTTTCAGAAATGTCAGTATAGCAAGAAGTGAGAACTATGCCGTCATCTACACAGCTGTCACAGGAAAAAAAACCTACCAGATATGTGCAAGGAGAGCAGAAGGCAGTCCTGTTTTCAGGAACAGTTCTCTGGCTTCCACACCTGACACAAATCCATCCATGTCCTTGTCAGTTTTCACAAAGATCTCATCGTACTTAATTTTGTCTGCAGGCGACACGACCCACTGAAGGGGGGAGGATGGAAGAGAAAAAACCAAAACCACAATACTGAGATAAAAGCAAGTTCTGCTTCCAGTTCAGACTTACATAATTCAAGGACTACAGCACAGATTTTTAAAAAAGTGATACAGGTGCCTAGTTCATGAACCAGTTTTATCCTCCTAAATAGACATGCAGAGATCCTCAAGAAACTGCAAAAGTACAAGTGAAGCATTTCCCTCTTTGCCTATGCAACAAAGGCATTCCTTGAGGGTTGGATCTCCTCCCTCATCACTGTGCCCAGTCACAGCCCTGCTGACTGTCTGGCTCTGTCAATTTTATTCCCCTTTACCCAGCTGGGAAGCTTTCGCTGGAGGGACTGGAGAGCTGCTCAAGCCCAGGTTGTTAATTGTTGGGCACATTCTAAATTGAAGAATTTACATCTGAACAAGATAAAGATGAGAATTAGAGTAACTTCTGTTACTTGAGCAATTATTCACAACATTCAGCTAATATAAAGATGTCTGGGTTTTTTTGAGTGAAAACAGCTTCAAGTGCATGTATGGATGCTAATTAATTTCAGTGCACACAGACAATTAACAGATGACTCCCAAATGGTGCTGTACACAAACTCACCCAGAATGGCACTGCTTTGCAATACGTATAGCAAGACTTACCCTCAGGCAAGGAAATTTTCAGATTAAAATCTTGGCACCTCCAAAATTAAGATGCCAGTTTCCTATTGATTACTCAAATAAGGGTATCCAGAAGTCCAAGCTGTATCTGATGAATTAAGTATCCCAGTTCTTACCTTAAATACCCTTATCAATTTTTTTTCTTATTTTGCATAGAACAAGTTATGTATCAGCTACTTAGAAAGAAAGACATTTCCCAACCTCTGGACTGTAAAATGATGAGGAGTAAATAAGATGCCTGGGGAGGGTAAGAGGCATCAAGTTGCCTAATAATCACACTCAGAACAAAAATCAAATCTGTGTCTAGGTGGATATGCTGGACCTTTTGTTTCCTTTACCCATTGCTTGCATTTATCTCTTCCATTTTAATTCATGTCTTCTCCAAATTGCACACTTGCACACACATATATGATACATGACTGTCACAATCTGTTTTCAGAATGTGTCCATATTTTAAGCAGTCTTCATCGAGAAGACTTGTGCTCTGCAGATGTCTACCCGGACTACTATTTTTTTTTTAGCTTGAAATAATTTGTTTTAAAAATATCTTCAAAATCTGTACTAAACAATATTCTTTTATCCAATTGTTTAGATCTGAAGACATCTAGGGAAAGTAAAATGGTAAATTTTACACCTCTCCATCTGGTCTTCCCATCAGCCTCCTAAAACCAACCAACAGGCCAAGAAGCAAACTAAAAACCTGTATCAGGTTTCTTCATACAGACAGTCTCTGAATCACAGCATTGAGAGCAGAAATCTTCTAATCCCCAGTAATTTCAGAACTGCACCTGTGTTAATGGTGTTTTGGCAGCTAAAATGCCCACAGGTGGCAAGGACTGATGAGACTCTTTGGTTGAAGATGGTAATAATGGCATTGCTCCTGGAACACTGAGAGGTTTCCTCTTGGATGGTGGCACCAAAGCTGGAGGCAAGGACATTGGCACTGGTTCTTTCTCCAAAGCACAGTATACCAGAAACATGGCCTGAACAAGAAAAAAAAAAAAAAGGTGTGTGGATGTAAATATATTAGAAATATACATCCATATATATAAAGACACTAAAGAATTAAATAACAAATAACTTTGTAGCATTTTTTCATTATGTTTCCCCTTCACAAGCCCCTCAATTGATGCAGCTCATTGCCTTTTAAATTGTGTTTCTCATTACCACTTTCTTTTGAGGATCAGTGCTTAGCAAGTGAAGTTCAGTATCTTTTTGAACATTAAAATAATTTTCCAAGCTTGTGCCAGTACTTGTGGAATTTTACTTGAGAGAAGACTTCAGACACTTTAATTTATCACCATTTCCCCAGAAATTGCTCTACTTAGCATTTAATTCTTTTGTTGTGGCCATCTCTAATTTAACACTTCTTACATTATTTCATCAGTCTCGACATTAATAGTGTTAAAATTCTAACTTACTACAAACTTTCTTCAAGGATACCTTGAGGCATTCAAGTTCTATAAATACTGAAGGTTAAGGTAAAACTCAGTGAAAACACTCAGTGTCTCATGGGACAGCAGATCTCAGGTGTAGGTTTTTAATGGCTCATCTAACCCACAAAGAAAGTTACTGCTGTGTACTGAGACACATCCAACAAACTGACAGAAACATTAAAAAAAAGCACTAAAACTTGATTAAGGACTTTGAATAAAGATAATAAATGAACCACAGAGTCAGAAATTAATACACAGTGCATCTATTTTAAACCCTGCCATCAGGCTTGCAAAATCCCAAGGGGCAGAAGATACTTACAACTGCAAACTCATCTCGATCCAACATTCCATCACGGTCAATATCACTCAATTCCCACACCTGCCAAGAAAAAAGCAGAATATTGGGATCTTTGATCAAACTGCAGCAGTTTCCTACTTGAAAACCCACTGTATCTCAAGCTCTAGTAAGATTAACAGCATTAGTTTCCAGAGAGCAATGTAAATTCACATAAACCACATAAAAGCAGAGATTCTTAAGTTGGAGACAGAGGCATCCTGCCCTGAACCAAGTGTTAAAGAGTACACATAACTGATACACTGCAGTTGAAGGTGATCTATCCAAATAGCAAAAGAAATTTTATTTTTCAGTTAAATAGTTGCACTCCATAAGATCTAATTTAATAGGATAACTACTACAAATTGTCAATTTGAAAAAAACAAGTATTGCTGAGTGCAGCACAGGTATTACTTGTGAACTGAGAATTAAGAAGAAAGATATTCTTACTCGTCCTAAGATATCCACTGGCAGTTTTGAGTTAAGGAGCACAGGTTTCACCTTATCCCCAGACAACAGTCCATTCACTGGATTTAGGCTGTCAAAAATAGCATCATACTTGACCTTGTCTTCCAGCTGCAGGGCAGAAGAAAAATATTACTTGTGCAAACAGTCACATTTATAGCCTAAGAAGAAGAAGTTCTTTCAAAAGTGTTAACTTGTTTTAATAAACACACATTGCAGCTCCTGATGCTTATAAGAAAACATCAAAAAGGTATTATTCTTAAGTCAGAGACCCATCAAAACCCTGTGAGATTTCTTCTTCAATTATTTTTATGGCTTCATGTAACAACCTTTTTTCCCCTCTTATTTTAAATTTCTAAACATGAAGAGATTTCCCAAGGGTCAAGTGCTCTTATTAAATTAGGTCTATTAGCCCAATTATGAATTGGACAGGAATGGTAACTATCAGACTTTAGAAATGTAGCATTAGGTTTTTCTAAAAAAGACAGGTTTTCCTGCAAACCAGATAACAGTTCTAGGTAACAGTTAATATTTAGTTTACCTTTACAGCCCATGGTAGATCACTTGATGCTGTTCCACTGAGTAGCAAAGGACTACTAGTATCAGTCTAAGGAAAAACAAGGCAAAAAACCACCAGACACATTAAAAGAGATGTGAATCTCACTTTGCAAAACCACCCCCTTATTTGAAAAGGTGCTTCTCAAAGCCAGAAACTGCACTTTAGTCATTCATACCAAAATTTAGAGCAAAAAATTTAAAATGTTTATTCCATTAAGGACAACACTAATAAACCAAATACCACATATCTTCAAATTATACACAATTTTGTATTCAAATTCCCACTAGAACATGTAGCAGTTTATTCCATGTTACTTGATTTTTTTCCCCTGTTGTAGGGTCCCACTGCTCTACAACATCACCCTCTGTAGTATTTGGAATTTACACCATACCTTCCTAATTTTTCACTTTAAAGCAGCTCTTATTAATATGTTCAATTAAAAAAGAAATCTTACAAATCTTGGTGGAGGAACAGGCAAGTTAAGACTACTCAGGGAAACATCCAATCCATTCTGTGCACATGCTACAAGTCGCAAAGCCACAAAAAATTCCTACATGGGGGGAAAAAAAGAAATCTTGAAGGGTTTATAATATGAAAACATAATTTTAAAAGATAGTAAAATTTCAGAAGAATTAAGAGCTTTTCTAGTATTTCTGTATATATGAAAAGTTGCACATAGCTTCAAAGGGGGTCAGAAAGTGACAGAAAGCAGCAGCCAGTAAATGCTGGATTCCTCCATGAGACCAAGTTTGCCATTAATTTTCTAAGAATTTAGTAACTTCCTGGCCAGTGTAGTCAGTTCTCAGCACTCAGTTCTTCTGTAACAGTTCTTCAGTGAAAATCTAGAAGTGTAATTACAGCTGTTTATCTTGGAAGAGCTGATCCCAGAGATGGTTAATGCAAGTGGAGGAAAACAGAAAAATGAACCAAAAGAAGCCCAAAAAACCCCCAAAATTGTTTGGTAGACATTAAAACCTCCTTCTCTTTCTACCATGGGAAGAAGCAGTTCCCTCTCTACAAGCTGTTATTTATATTTCAAGTCAAACAACAACACACATTAGAGCTTGTGGTAGCACCACTGAGATGTGAAGTCTGTCCCCACACTGCTCATTGCCACAGCTTGGGAAGGGGAACTCCAAACAGAATGTACCAATGTCAAGTTCACCAAAATTAAAGAAATAAGAATTTTGAAGATTTTACAAGAATTTCAATTTCTGCATTGTTTCCTACAAGACTATGAAGAAAAAGTCACCTTCTTCATAAATGCAGTACATTAAACCTTAAATTACTTCTCAGCAAATTGCACAGCTACACATCAGCCCATTTTACAACCTGGAGAAAAGCTGATGAGGCAGCTGAAGGCTGTTTAATTTATTGTAGCTCCCATTCAAATGGGAATTACATAGCCAGTCAAAATTAGAAAAATCTGTTAGAAAAACTGCTTTCCTGAACCAAAAATTTCAACTTTCATCTTGTTTCAAGGCTGGGTAATGGTTAGAGTCATACACCACATAAATAATCATACCTGTTTGTTCAGGATACCTTTGCCATCAGTATCAGCTAGGTCCCAAATCTGAAACATAGAAATAACAAAGTGTTCATAGCACTCAAGAGGAAGCTGGCAAGTCTTCCCTCCATTTATAATGGACTCTTGGAGGAAAGTTCACATCTTAACTTTCATGATAGCACTTAATTGTGATGACAAATTTAAATATTGCAATAATTTCCATGACTGGATAGAAACTATTAGATTGAACAACTGAAAACACATTAGGGAAGATCATGTACCCTGCAGTACTGCTAAGTATTTTAATTTAAACAGGATACTAACTGAAGCAAGAAGACAGGATAATTAAATAAATTAAATAATTGCCATCAAATACCTTTCCAAGTACCAAATCTGTCAACCCAGACTTTTTCAAGAAAACAGCTGCATCAGAAGCTAATACTCTTCCAGCATTAGCAGAATCAACCTGGAGGAGAAAAAAAACCCTCACATGACAAACTGACTTTTGAACTGATGCCATCTCTTCACACAGGCCCTCAAAAAGCTACCAAAGAAAAACATTCAAGTTAACAGTCACTTTGAGGACAATCTTCTGAACCTATCTAATTAGCCCCTCCTAATCACAGCCTTTTCTTCTTGATGCCATCAAAATGTGATTTTTAAGAACAGAGAATTCCAGGGTTTGATTACATTTCATTGTCCAGCTCTGCATTCATTACTGAAAAAGTGGGCTCTGCTTTAAAGATACCTTTGCCACCAGCAGAGGGAAATACTTACTCCCTAAAATGAAACTTATTTACACAATGAATAAGTTGGTGATATTGGCTGAATACCAATCAGCATGCATTTCTCCCTGGATCAATCCAGAGAACATTAAAATAGAGAGTTATTCAACTTCTTAAGTGAGAACAGTATCTAAACTAAATCTTTTCAAGTGGGAAAAGAAAGAAGGAAAATTTACATCACCTACAGGTGATGTAAGGACGAGGGAAATAGAGGAAAAGCTGAGAGTCCTTGAAAGCCTAAAGAAAAGGATTCTTTAAAAGGGCACAGTATGGGAAATAGGACTAGGGGTATCTTCATCAATTCAGCCTTACTACATCCCACAGGAGGGGTGATGATGATGACAACTGCACCATTTCCAGTCTCACTGCTTTGTGTTTAAACAAAGGCCACATTCAATATTGTGTTTGGAACACAAGACCAACTGGCCAAGTCCACAGGTGCAGCACACACAAGGTACTCAAAGCTAACAGCTTCCCAAGATGGGATTAGAACTGGCTCCTGAAAGACTGTGGGGAATTTATCACTTGGAAAGAATGCTGCAGCAGTTGTCTGTAGACACTTCTGAAGGGGAACAAAACACTCTGAAACCCCAAAATTGTAATTTAACATGAAAGAAAAAAAATCTACTGTTTTTAACAAAACTGGTATGATTTTAATTGGAGAGGGTTCTTCCTGTAACTGAGGATGCCCTGGTCAGAGCAATAAGGCTGCAAACACTACTGTCTAGCAGCTAGGCTAACTGAGTTATGGGAGTGCTGTTCATCTGTAGGCACAAAGCTGCCAAGACAGTGCATCAAACCCCTTCTCAAATCGTGGAGACCTTGCATATAACACAACAATCTTGGCATCCACTCAGAAAACCTCCAGCCTAGCACTTCTCTTTCAAGAAAGTCACAGAACACCTCAATATCAGCTGTGTTTACTTTACTTACTCAAGTCCAAGCCAGAGGAAGGTGACTTTAAGGGATTTAAGCAGGATTCTTACTTAACCCAATACAGATCTAGTTTCTTTTTGTACAATTAATTATTTAAACCTTAGTAGCTATTTTTTAAAGGGTTGATTTCAATTTCTTTACAAATTACTGAGTCTTGAATGCTGGGCTTTGGGTACTTATGTTTGACTATTCCACTGGGATTGATTGCTGGTGTTTGTGAGTTGTAAATCAGCTTGGCAGAGCTTTTCCCCTAATGTGCAAGAAGCAGTTTCCACAGCTGCAGCAGCCAACAACTCCCTTGTTACAGCCTGTCTTTTGTAGGAGCAGGAATTACCAAAAGTTACAAACATATATCTGATGTGATTAGGGCAGAAGGTTACAGTGAGAAGTGCTTCAGCTCAGGATTCATCAAGAATTCAGCACTGCTTCCCTGCTGCACTGCATCATGGGATTAAGTAATTTCCTAGTGCTTTACAACAGGTATTTAAATTTATCCTTTAACCTCACCCTGCTTTGAGTCAGTCTATAAAAGGTTAAACAGAAAAATATTTATTTGAAAGAAAAGAGTGCCTATTGAAATGTTGAGATTCCAATTTCGTTCTAAGTACAAAGGGCAGGATTTACACCCATTTCACAACACACCTTTTGCCAGATGAATTCCTTTAAGTTTGTGATAGAACTGGCAGTGTACTCAGCATCAGAGCTGTTTCAGGTGATGAATTTATTCATATAAAAGCATACTCCACCAGCACCATAAGACAAAGTGGGAAACGTCTCTCTAACATTTCTGTTCTGAAAGTTGACATCTCCTTATCTGAGGAATGGAAGAGAAAAGTTCCCTAGTGGAACTGGAAGTCTTTAGACACGTTTGAAAGCTCCTCTTTGGAAAAATGCTTGCAGCAAAGAGTTCATCTGAGCAAGTCAGAAAAATAATCCTCTGGAAAACAAATCCACTGGCACCACTTCACTAACAGTAACATCATGTTTAAGGAATTCCTGTTCCTGTACACAACTGAAACCACTGGACAACAAACAGCGCTCCAGTTTCACTAGGCTATGTACTCCAACAAATGGAAGACACTGACTTAGGAACCAATATCACATTTGTGCTTCACTTCAGTGCCTTTATCTGAGTTTTTGCTCCATGCTTCAGTGGTTGAGCAGCTGCAGTCAGGAGGAAGAGACAGGCACATGGCAAAGGTGGCACCTGACACCGAGAGTCAGGACTGAGCTAGGCACCATAATGTGCAGAACAATCAGTTCCCAGCCTTTTCTTGTGCCTTTAGCATGATATCTGAATATAAAGAACTCTCCTAAGGTTTTTAATCCAATGCCTAGAGATAAAGACTCAGTGGATTTGTCCATCTGAAGGAAACCTTCTGAGGGTGATAGCATCTCCTTCAGCCACAGGAACCATCTGAACTTAGACCAAGATAAACTCTCTCTTCTTGTTTAGCAATTTCAAATCTGTAACTCTCCTGGAGTGGAGAAAATCCCTTATTAAAGTACAATGGCAAGCTCAGACTTCAGGCATCAGAGGCTGATACACTTGAACTGCAGTTCTTTGCACTCAATAACAGGACTAATCCTCCAAGCACAATCCAAAAACAGGGCATGGATAGAAATCATGGCCTTGTCCCTTCCCCAGCACACAAGTTTACATTCTGATGTTGACACACAAAAGAAGCTCCTAAATAAGGAGGCCACGTACACCATAACCCACCTTAGGACAAACAGACAGAACATTACCAGTTGCACAAAAGTAAAAAAAAAACCAAAACTTCCTATAGGTTGTTCTTTTACAGGGTTCATCAACTACTCATCAGGTGTATTACAAAACAAAATTATTTTAAATTGTTTTATACAGCGAAGTAGTTTTAACTTCCTTGAAAGCTTTTACATTACATTTATAAAATAAAGTACACTATGTACATGACAGAAAATGCTGTTATTACAGAATAGGTGAAACAGGTATTTTTTAAGAAAAGTTGTACTTGTAGGAATCAGGAGACCTTGGTATTGCTGGCTCAAAATAGAGAAGACAAATGATAAATAAAATTTATATTCTTGTATTTTAGTTATATATATTTTATTTTTGCGCCATAAAGTCAAAAGATTTGCATCTGTTGAGTGAAGCTGCAAGAACTATAGGCATTCTTTTTGCATTCAGCACACAAAGATTCTATCCAAATTCTATCCTTACAAATCCTTCTATCCAAAATTTCACTCCTTACAACATCCTGTGATTAACTCTGGGGATAGTCTGACTGAGAATCAAGCCTTACATGATGCTAACTGAGCTACAAATGCAAGAATTTCATCTTTACTTTTAAAAAGTAACAAGGAACATATCAATACAGCAGTTTTAAAGTCTGTTAGAACTGTCAAGTGATGCATGTCATACATACCTGGCAGTTCCCTAGAAAACAAGGGTCATCTTACAACCAATATTAAATTTACACTGATATAGCTCCGACCTAAGTGTTAGCTACTATAAAAATACATTTTAAAGCATTATAATTTTTCTTGAACTTTTATTGCTTACATATTGTTGGCCAGGCTGGGTCCACAGCAAAATAATATCAATTCTTTAAAATCCAAATGAGTTTTGTTCTTTCAGAATATACATACCTGTCGATAGAACTTCTCATAGACAGGATTTGCACTCGATAGCTGTAAAAGAGACACAGAGAGAAAATTAGCCCTGGAGATCCATATTTCAATGGACAAATATAGATATAAAACACTCTCCACTGGTCTTCAAAGAAGCATTTACTCTGTACAATGATGAGGAACTAGGACAGCTCTCGTGCTGTAACGTTTAGAAGACTGACTTCTTGTTTTGCAGTCATGGACACCACCCCAGATCAGATTTCCCTCAGCCAGGTCACCAGGTGAGGCTGTGTGAAACAGGAATTCTTAGGCAACATTGCCCATGGGCAAAAGCAGAAACCTGAAACGACTCAGGCTAGGAAGTGCTCTCCAATATTAGAGCACAAAGCAATATAATTTTATTTCACTGTCCACAGCATCATTCTTTGAAATTTAGTGTCATGTGCAACCAGTCTGTAAAATTTTCAGTTACCGAGTTTAATTCCTGGATTCAAAACTAAACCCACAGCAAGAATACCACATTAAAATAGAATAATATTCTAACTTTGGGGCTTGTAACTTGAACCTTTGTTGGCGATAACTTTTGCCTTCATTCCACTGCCCTCTACCAGACATTCTCCTAAAGTGGACAAGGATAAAACAGTTTCTTTGGAAAAGGCTCTTTCTTTATTTTAAATTATTCTTAGAAACTAAAAAAAAAAAAAAAAAAACTAAGACCTGAAACAATGCGAAACCTAATCTCTTGGCCTACACTAAATATCCTTGCCCAACAGACTGCCAAGAAATTAAGTTGTATGGGTTACCTCTCTTCCCCAGTGTAAAAATAGGCACAAAATCAGATCCTGTTTTCATAAAGTGCATGTTGCCTAAACCAAAAGCATTTATGCAGAGGATAACCCTAGAATTCACAGCATGCTGCCCTCACAAATCTTGTGGGAACAACTGAGCATAATACAAGCTAATTACACAATACTTACTAAAGAAGCCCAGAGCACATCACTTCAAATATCATCCAAAACCAGAGTTCTTCCCCTTAGGAGGAAAATTATTTCAAAGCCCAGGATTTTCAGACCATTGTACAAACAGAATCCAACAAAGTAGCTTCTCTGGATTTAAAATTTAGATGTTCAAATGGAAATATGGAAACAAACAGTATGGTGGATTTGTCAATCACATCTTTGTAAAAGCCTTTACTACAGATTGTATAGATGGTAGACAGCTTAAATAACACCACATTCATTTTCCTACAGCAACAGCTCCTCCTTTAGCTGAGTACTCCCTGTCCACAGGTGCTGATTATCAGAAAATTGTACTAAGAGAAGATGTTTGGTAGGAACTAGTTTAGTGTGATCTTGTGCAATTACAGAAAGTGTGCAGCATCACCAGAACATCCTAAAGGCAAATTATAGAGTACAGCTAGAAATAACAGGAGAGCTTCCATTCAGAGCTTATTCAGCAAGTATGCTGCCCAGAGACTGAGCTTCTGATTTTCTAGCTGGTTTTTTTTGTTTTGTGTTTGGCAGTTTTTTGTGGGTTTTGTTGTTGTTTGTTTTGGGGTTTTTTGGTGTTCGGGAGGTGGGGGCAACAACAGGGACACACAGCTGGTAAGGTTTTATTTCATTGCTGGGAGGTGGGTGGGAAATACCTTTCCCACAGCCAGACATGAGAAATTACATATGCTGGGAAACCATCATTGGTATTCACTGCAATATCTCCATTTTTATAGCTTAACCTTGCTCTGACTTTGCTCTGGTACCCAAAGACTTTTATTATTTCAGTCATCAACTAGGCATGCAGTTACACATCCTTTAAAATAGCCTGACAAAATATATTCAAGTTTTGCCAGCCCTCAGACTGCCACAACACCAATACAACAAACAACTTTCATGTTCCAGCACTCTACAGTACGCTTTATTTTCTTACCTAACCCTCACATGCTTATTTACCCACTCAGCTACACTTTGCACAGAAACCTAGAGGGATAGTTCTCCCAAATATTCAAGTATTTGACTTGCTAAGTGTTACTTTATAAGAATGTAAAAGTCTAGGCACAGGACAAAATTAAAGCTGTGAGCAGAGAAGTAGAACAGAGCTGGCCAGTGCATCTGCTGGAACCTCAACTCTCGTGCATCATCCCTCCTGCCCAATGTCACCCTTTGTTCAGCCAAATGTTTCCTTATTACAGCCAAACTGATCATTGCCACCCCTGGACAGGAAACATCATGATGAAGTCTTGCAATGGAAACACTAAGTGCAAAAGATCTTTTCATTCAGTACTTAAGAGTAGGAGCCAATAATTCTTTATTTCATTAGTGTTTTCAATATTCATTTTAACATCAGTATCACTGCAGTTACTGGAATTTCCTGTGAATAAATAATAGTAGTAAAAATGTTTCCCAGACTATTTTACTAGTAATAGACTTGTTTTTCCTTCAAAGTATACCGCACGGTAAACCAACAGATGCAAATATAATCTAGGAAATTCTTCTGGGATAAGAAAAAAATACCTTTCTAAGTTCTGCCATAGAATTTACCTGGCAAAATTATTTTTATGGCATTTGTAGCAACCATTTGCAGAGTAAATTCAGCTTGTTTTAAATGCAAAATGAGAGAGGGAGAAAAGGTCAGATTCCACAGCGTACAAAAATAGAAAGACTTTATTATGGCTCCATTTCAAAGTTGACCACTTCATAAGGGTAATGTGTGTTGTAGCAACTACAACCTTTGATACAAACCTATGAACTTTAGAATGATAACCTAGGAAATAAAAACACCTTCAGGGACACCCGTCTTTTTCATCTTCTGTTGTCAATCAATCCTCATGTTTTCATGCCTCTGGCACATTTGCATTTAGGTGTAATAAGATACTATTACCAGTCTGTCCAACCCATCCAGCCACAACCTTCCTTCCAAAAAGGCTTAAAAACAAACAAAAGCTATCCATTGAGAAAAACAAAAGTAATTTCCCCTTCCAACCCCAATGAGATATCAGGAGAAACAAGCCATTCTATCCTGATTAAAATCCAAAATACCATATTCTATCACACAAAGCTCTAGGACTCATTTTGAATTTCCAAAAGACACAATCTCACCTTAAATGCTCTTCCTGTAGCTAGCCAGCCAAAAAGCAGGTAAGTTCAAGGCAAGCTGGTTTCCTTACAATGCCATTTCAAAGCAATAATCAACTTCTCTCTTTTTCCTCTATTGCTTTATTGTCTTAGCTGAAGCGTTTCAGGGTAAAGCTTTCTACCACTTTAAATTATATAACCAAGAACATCTCCCACAGTAATAACAAATATATAGAGAATACTGACTATAAATTTCTATACAATTATTACCAAGTACTTAAAAATTAAGCACTTTCTTTCCCATTGAACAGCTGAAGCAGGCACAAGTACTGCTGTCTTCTCTCTGCAGAGATGTCTGTCACTGCATAATTAGAAATGGTTCCATTTAATTTTCAAATTGCTACAGAAAATCTCCACCATCTTCTAATCAGTACTGAGCAAAGCCTGTGAAACACGAAAGAGTAGCTGCACTGCCTTGGCAGCTTCTCTCTAACATGGTGGATGCAAGACCAACCAAAAAAATTAGGTTCTATCTGCTTTAGGAGCAGTCAGCCTCCTCTATATGCAGGTTAAAACATACACACATGCATACTCTGGTTTCTTCATCTGCAGGACAGAAAGAGGAACAATAGGTTCCTCACTCCACTAAAAATTACAAACTACGATCTTCATTTGACAATTTTGCTGATTTCTTTAAAATAAAAAAAAAACAACACCAAAACAAAACAGAAGTTTGAGACCTCAAAATCTCTGGCTCTACATTACACATAAAGTGCATTACTATGAGGGTATCATTCATACTGCAAGTATTTAGATCCTGTGTATTCCAGTAACAAGACATTAATCCTGGCAATGTGTGCACAAGACAGGAATCCATCCAGCTCAGCCTCAGTGTAATACTCCATCTTTCCCTCAACAACACAGCACAGCATTCTCAACTCTGCAACACAATACTCAAGTCTAAAATGAGACTTGCAGCTAATTAGTATACAAATTACTATTATGTGATTTTTGTCTCGTCTACCAAAGCAGCTCATAACTACTTCAAGACAACTACCACATTTCTCACAAAAAGCATTTAATCAGGAAGACAAACAACAAAGTTATCTTCCTTTTCTTCCTGAGTATTTCTTTACAGTGCTTCCCTGAACTCTGAGCTTCCCCTTCAATCACAGCCAGTTTTTCAGAACAAACCACAAGTTCAATTTTAAGAGCAACAAGAAGTTACCAAATGTCCCTATTAACCCACCTTTCAAGAAATTCCTCTGCCCCATTCTCAACATCCATTTTCCACATCTTCAGTTTTCTGTTCTTCCTCCCTAAGTTCCCCATATGAAACAGGTCTGATAAACAACCATCCTTGGAAGGTCAAAACATATAACCCCTTATACTTGTTACACCTTCATTTGGCTTTTCCAACAACAGATGACAATCTGTGAGATCGGTCAGTTCCTTCTCATTGCTGTTGTTTGCTTGTTTCCAAACTAAAGGCAACCACAACAAAACACTCCTGTGGTAGAAGTTCCACATTAAATTCACAGTCATGCTCAGACTGTAACACTCACCGAACAAATGCAAGTGGCAACAAGATGTTCCAGAATGGGTTCAAAATGGGGAGATAAAAGATTCTTCAGATACTTACTATATTAAAGGGAGAGAGGAGGGGAAGATAATCACCTTCAGTTTACAGCCCTTGTTTAAGCACACTTGGTGCAATAAATTTCACTACAGCTACACAGTCCTGAAATATTTTTACTAATCAGTCAAAAAAATACAATTAACACAGAAAAGTTTCAAATTACTGAAATTACAGCTTTGATATTCAAATAAAGGATGTGCAGCCCTCTCAGACATTGCAGCTGCAAAGCCGTCTGAAAATACCCTCATCTCACTTGGAAATACCCAACGCCCCAGCCATGCTAAAGTAGTGTCAAACCAAACACAGGAAAGGGAACAGAAAATTGGGCCCAGTGGTGAGTCTGAGTGCAGGTTCATGCGACCCAGAGCAGATCCTACTGATCTGCACACCTTTACTGGTGTCAGTAATTGATCTCGGTGCAGCCACCACTGCACTCCCCACCCCCACGCCCTCATTTTCACTTCCTCATGCTCTTCAACAGATTCTGAACATTTCAACACTTGTGTGGACTTTTACGACCCAAAAATTCCACATGTTAGACCCTACGTTGAAAAGAATCATTTTCAGGCTTGCTTGACTTTCTAAGATGATTCTTATGCAACACAGGAAGAAAAAACAAACAAGCCAAAAAAAGAAATCCCCACACAAATGGTCAACACACTGAAATAGCTCCCTCGGTTTAACCACTGTTGTAAGCTGTAGCCACAATGGTTTTAAGGATACTGGCGATTTTTCTGCTTCTGTCAACATTATCACATTTGTTTTTAGTCCCCCATCCATGTGATCAAAAAAGTAAAGAAATTCTACAATGAAAGGATTACACAGCCTGTAAGCAATAATGTCTTGCTGTAGAACACACCAGACCTGACACCCCATTCCTCTCCCCAAATCAAGAGCCACAGAAGCTCTGTGAAAACTTCTTTCCCTTTAGTAAGCAGATGTTTAAAGCTTTTTCATTTACTTGAAGACTATTGAGAAGGAGACTCAGAAACTGCTAACTTAGCCATTTTAATATAAAGCAAGCTTTCACAAAAAGTACTGTACTTAATAACTCTATACCTTAAGACACATTTGTTTTCTCCATGTATTTGTTCACCTTTTTCACTGAACTACCCTTTCTTTCCTTGAAATGGTTTATATTGTCAAAAGCGAACTATGTAAGTTACTGCAAACTGTGCAGCCTTGCTGCCACCTTTTTAAGTTTACTTCCATGTGCTTAAGCAATTAAGCTCATTTACCTGCTTTGCCCTCTGTAAATGTCACAACTGACATTTACAGAAATCAGACTGAAGCATCCCAAGCCAGGAGGGTGAACCAATAGGCCCACCTCAGCCATATGTCAGGTAAGAATAGAAATTTCTCATCTCACTGCTAAACGAAATTTAAAAGTATCAAAAAGTGCTATTCATTAGCTATTGCAGCTCTAGGGAATAAGACATGATCCTAACGGTATAGAATAACCTGTGTGAAGTTATTCCATTACCGTCAGGAAAAAATGCGAGCAACAAGGATTGAGGTGAAGTGAGATCACACTGAGAGCACGAAACAGTGCCAAGAGTCTCCAAGTTTTAAGGCCATCACCTGCACGACTCTTCGCTATGGGCACCTGTATGGGCACTATGTGACAACAGTGTCCCCACACCACGGGGCCCACCAAAACCAAGGTAAAATGACTTGCAAGCAGTATCTGCAGAGACAGCTTTCTGTTAAAACAAGGAATTCCTCTGTCCCTCCCAGGGTCACCTGCCCACGGCCTCGCTGCCCTGGAGAACCCCTGGATGCCGGGTGTGCCCGCGGGGCTGGCACCGGGCACGGACACCTTTAACCGGAGCTATCGCCTTTCAGCCCCTCCGCGAACGCTCCCCGAGTCCGCCCGCCCTCGGCGTTCCCGGGACGGGGTTCGCTGGGCTCCGGCCCGGCGCCCCGAGTCCTACAGAGACAAAAGACGGACCGCGACCGCCGCCGGCGCAGCCCCGCCCGCCCAGGGCCGCTCCCCGGCCGGGTCTCCCCAGCCCCGGGCAGAGGCACCTGCGGCCGGACGGGACCCCGTTCCCAGCCCGTGGCACCCCCGGCTCGCGGCGCGGGGCTACCCGCCCGCCTCCCCATGCCGCCGTTCTGCCTCCCTTCCTCGCTCCCGCAGATACGGACACACCCCCGCCCCGCCGCCACCTGACAGCGGCGGGGCAGCGCTGCGGGGCGGCGGCGGCCGCACAAAGCCCGGGTCCCCCCCCGACCGCCCCGCGGC
>VZUI01033758.1:0-94383 GCA_013401135.1 Cettia cetti
TTGCTTTTTTTTTTTTTTTTTTTTTTTTAATTAAATGGAAGACTTTTTATTGAGCCTTTCTTTTGGTGCCTTAAAATTATACCTTTCTGGTAGTAAATTCCCCTACTTAAAACTTTAAAATAGCCTTTTTTAATGGGAATGGTATTGGTCTAGAGGTCAAGGGTTCTGACCCATTTCAAAACCTTTGACCTTCATTTACAACCCCTCTGGTTTGCTTGCCTGACGAATAAGGATAATGCAAAATTAATGTTTCTTCACATCGATTTATTCGTTTTAGTGCCTATATTGCCAAATTTATTTAGAGTGTGCTGATAGACATTTCATGAATACAAATGAAAGAATCATAGAAGGTGTGATAAATCGATAGTCTACATTGTCAATAAAGTGCAATAAGAACAATTACTTCTGGAGATTACACCTAATAGATTTTACAATGAACTAGTGAAGAGTAGTTATGTTTTCCAGCGATGTTATTATTAATGAATGTAATCAGAACTTTGCTCATCTAGTTTTCCATCTTCCTCAGGAAATACAGTATCATTTTACCCTGAAAGGAATTTAATATTCCTTATGGAATTTTCAGAATTTAGAGATTATTATTTTACTTATGGCAATACTGGAAGTGAACATTGTTCACAACTTCTAGAATATGAACTTGCAGCTGATTTAAATTATAAAAGAATCTTTGCTACTATATAACAAATTTTACCGTTCATTCAGGAGTATGTTAAAGTAAAAACTAATCCAAGTATTAAATGTGTCTGACAACTTGGTATTACCATTTAGAAAAATTAGTTTTGGTGTCCATGCTTCTTGTATCAATAATTAGTGTTTGACCTTTCCATTTTTTGGGGGGTAAGGTAATCTAATCTTTCTTAAAATCATGTTGTGCTCTATACTGTACATCACTTGTTTGGTTTTGGGAAGTGGAAAGGATAAGGAATAAATGACGTACTCTAATGCATCTATTTGTCATATGTGTCACAATGCCACTTAATGCTAATCTAATCAAATTGAAGCCACAGTGATTGCTTAGCAGTGCAAGCTGCACAGGCTGAGGTGGTTCTTTGTGGAGTAGTAGAAATAAACCAATAAAGTCACAAAGATCTCAAAGTCTTTTTAAAGTTACATAGCAGCTGTAATTTTTGGCAGAATATGAAAAATGATGTGAGAAATGAATCTAAAATTAGCTCCAGATGTATACAGATTGTTCTGGGGTGATAATTACATTTTTCACTTTGAATTTTCCTAATTCAAAGAGGTCAGCATGGCAATCACAGAAGTGATTTATTTTGTTAAGAAGTGAACTGTCTTTTGCTACATGAAACCTTGAGAGATATGAAATTGAATTTCAAGCCGACATTTTACAGATACTGGGAGGAGATGGGGTTGAGCTTGATTGATTTTTTTCTTTTTTTTTCTTCCTTCCTTTTATTTTCTTTTTTTCCCCTCAAGATAGGGTGGGAAATGAAGTGATATCCTTTTGCTAAAATTTTAATTAATTTTTAAGAGGAGATGGAGAGGATGCAGTGCCAAAGATCAAAAGATCAGGTCAAAAACCGGTTTTTAATCACATAAATAATGTGGCATAGTTATGAAGTAAGTATCTGCAAATTTGATTTAAAACTTCACAAATTTGCCAGCCATCTTTTATGAAATTGAAAGATTGCTCTGATTAATCTTTGGTGTTTTTTGTGATAATCTCTTCTCAAAATTCATTTTAAGCATTGCAGATATGATGTAAGTACTTGGATTGTTTTTCTGAAGCACCTGACATTTTTCTGATGTTCATTTTGATCTGTGGCTGAATTATATTTTTCTTCCTCAGAAGTGGAAAATGGAATAATAATATCCCACAATTTTTTTCATAAAATGGTGAAAATAAAGCTCTTAATGGGTGAAGTAATTAAAAAAAAATCGAGAGGTACAATTCTCTGAAACTATTTGTGACACCTGGTTAATTTTTTTCCCTCACTTAAAATTCATATATTTAGGCATATGGAAAAAGACTCTTATTTAATGTTTTTCTGTTTGCATGTTGATATATTGCTTTCTGTTTAACACAAGGTAAAAAGAGAACACAGGTGGTTTAAGACAAAGTCTTTTTTCTACAGTTCAAAACAGTTGTGTTTTTTGATAGACACGCTACATTTTGAGACGTGTCTCTGTGTGTGTACTTATATTTCTATAAATCTATCAAAACATAAAGAATCTTTCATTTAATATTAGTGCAAAGTGTTCCTGCTTATTTGACATTAATATCATTTTTGAAGGAATCGACGTTGCATTCAAGGCCACTTTATAAAAGCGTTCTGTTGCTCATCCTAATTCAGTCTGACACACATTCCAATAACACTACCTCCCTTCTAGGTTTTAAAACTAAATTTATGGCTGAGTATTGTGAAGTGCATCATTTAAAAATGGTTTCAACCCAAAACATCTAATAAATAAATAATGTGTATGGCTACTCAGTAGCAGACTTTCCAGACTAGAAATCATTCCATCGGATACTCAACAGTCCACTATCTGAGAGGGCTGTCAGATAAATCTTATAGTAGCTGCATTCATGTCCTGTAAATCACATGTTATTGTCTGAGCCTTCTGCCAGGTCATCTATTCTTTTCCCATTTATCAGAAATGCATACAGTACAGTGAGTCTGGAAGCACCATCTCGTCTGGCCTGGCATCCTGTCAGGGTAATTAAACCAGCCAGAAGAGAGAAGTTCTCTTTCTGTTCTCCCGTATAAGTGAGTGACATCAGGGTGTTGGAGGTGCTCACTTGCAGTTGTGAGACAAGACTTCTGCATGGGGATACTGATGTCCCCCCTGAAGAAAGCATTTCCATCTAGAAGGGCTCTCTCTGTGTCCAAATCTCAAAGGGGCATAGATGAATTGAATGCATGTCCATAAAGCATAAATGCTACTGTGCTTCCTTTCATTTGTCAGACATTTTCTTGAAATACATGACTGTGCAGGAAAAACTGTGGTCTTCCCTCCTCTCTCATGAAGGGGTTAGAAATATTTATCTCTTGCTCATGTGCTTGAAGCATTTGCCTGATTTTTGCAGCTCCAAGGTGAGAATGTACAAAACAGGTGAGATAAGTTCCATGATTTTCCTTGATGCCTTTGGATTTACAAAATTTCTGTCACTTGAAAGATGCTGCTTTCTGCAGTCAATCCACTAAATCATCAGTGGAGTTTGTGTTAGAAGACTAATTAGGTGACTCTTCTAAGATTCATCTTCTACTTAGGAGCATTTTTCTACAGAATCTAAGTGTTCTAGACTACAAAATAAACTTACATTAACAGATTCAAATGCTGTTCAGCTCTTGGATAATTTTCTAAAATTGATGGAATGCCACCTAAGCTATTTAAAAGGTTAGAGCTGAAAATTAATCAATGGTGCAACGACTTGTATGACCCCTCCACCACCACTGCCCACTGATGCACCCCATGTCCTTGTTCAAGGTATTCTGATTCTTGGTTCCTCCTTCCTCTATCCAGTGTCTTCAAAAGCACTAAAGGCACATTCTTGATAGCTGATGGTGTATGTAAAATCAAGACCAACATTTCAATACATTTGATTGCTAGATGTTTTATCTTCTGGAAATACTAATGTGATATATTGCAATATAACTACATAACCGTAACTATTACATGTATAGTGGACCTTGATAAAGTATTATTTCCATGGGGAGATGGAAGAAGGAAGCATAAACCTTAGTTTATGCTTCAAATATTTTTCCAAATATTTTTCATGTGCAGAGAGAGCATCTCCTCATATTTCCCAGTGAAATATAATCATGGTTGAACATGTCATGTGCAGCTCTGACAGTTTTTGGAGGATTAAATCTGCATTTAAATAATACAGCAGAGCCAGATTTGTAGTATTAAGACAAAAAAATTACACTGTGGAAGTTGGTCTTACTGCCGACTTAGAGGTCTTCAGATTGCTTTTTTTTTTCTTTTCCTCTTTTCTTGTCTAACTTAGTTGTTGCTGGTTAAGTGGTGAGGGTTTTGCCACAGGTATTTCTTTAGCATGATATTTCATATCCTACCAAATCCCTTTGCTGGCAGATTCTGGTGCTCATAAAGAAGTCAGTGTGCATCTCTTGCATGGGCAACATCTTGGTTGTCCCATCTCTCTTATTTTAATTGAGCAATACCAACATGTTCCATGTACCCATACAAACCATATAATTTTTCCATTATTTTCCCTAAGGAAAAGCAACAGGAGTTGGATTTTTTCAGTAGAATTTTTCACAGTCTCCTTCCTCTTCCACCCCATTGCCTAAGTGTTTGTGGAATGCAGTGGGATCTTCAGGCTTTTATGAGTATCCTCTGCTCAGAAAAAAAGCTTTGCATCAATGAGCCTAGTTCATTACCTCAGGAATGGATTTCTGCAGTGTGTTCTAAATGTGGCAAGCCTTTGAATTACCTGGAGATTTTAGTTGATGTAGAAGATGGCAGGTTTTCAGTGTTGGTTGAGAGAACACATTATGCTGATGCTCTATGATGTGCATGGGTTTCAAATTTACTTTTAAGTGCAATTTGATGTGATGGATAACTATAGTGATTACTATGAAGTTTTAATTGAATTGACTATAGGTTATCTAAAGACCAATGTCCCTGTAGTACCATGGCAGCCAAACTCAGCAGATTCATCAAAACTCTTTAGCAATATCTTGGTTTAGATGTGAAGAGAATAAATGCTGTTGGAATATATTTTATATATCCTAAGTATTAGATAATGACATTTTAATCACAATATTGTTCTCCCATCTAATCGCTTTGTTGTAACAGCTGAAAATAAGCTTAAAAAGAATTTGATAATCCTTTAGATATGTGGTCAAAAGTACCTATATGTGTTTTGGCATCAAGGGTAGCTTTCATAGGGATTTTGTAAGCTGTTGGATGATTTTCTATCAACTGTAATACATGCTCTAATTTTCTTTTAAAAACCATTTAGAAGATATCAGGAGTGGAAAGGTTTTCTTTTTATACAGTGTGAACTTCTGCCAATAGGATCTTTGTCTGTATCAAAGATTAATGCAGCTGTACTTGAGTTAAAAAGTTTCAGTGATAGATTACTTTCATGATAAAATGGTTAGAAACATAACTTTATCAGGTAAATGAAAATGATTTAGATCTTAACTCACAAAAATTGAAAGAAGAACTTAACGAAGTCTAAACTGAGAAAGTCAGGGGAAGATTTTTCATGAATCATGCCCACAGGTGTTTGGCTTGTGCCTTGTATTGCTAACTTTCCTTGGGATGTTGTGCCAGAAACTTTATAGCGCAATTTGTCTTATTTTTTAAATTTTTTTACAAATTATTTTTATTGCTTTTGCTCTCTTGAAGTATTTGAAGATTGGAAGAATATTTGGTAGCCTAGCTTTTTGTGGTGGCTGTGGAAGGGAGAATATTCAAGATCATTTTACTCTACTATGGATTATTTAGATTCTCAAGCTGCTCAGATCTACTTCATAATGAGTGCATCCAGGCACATAAATAAAACTCTGTAAATCCTGACATTTGAAAACATGAGATTGCCAAACTTGTTATTAATTGTTATGCAAGCAGCAGTAGGGATGTTTCTAGTGTAATTTAGTAACAAATATTACATGGTCCTTGAAATAGGAAAACAAAATGGAAGAGCTTCATCCTAATCTTTTTTAGGATGCTATTGGATGGAAAGTAATTGGGAAATGTCTGTTCAGCTTTGTGTGTAGTGATACTTCTGATACTTTCAGTGAAAAGATTTTATATTACAAACTATTTTCTCCTCAAAACTTCTTTTCCCCCTGCTATGTATGTTTTAATCTACAGTGGTTTAGTTTTGCAGGATGGAGACTGTGGTCAGAGCCAGGGAGAGGGAAATGTGGATCCCACAGTAGCCAGGGGCCATGCTATCAAAGTATTCTCCTGGGGCAGAAGAGATTTAAGTTCAATTAATGTTTCAGGTAACAATTATTATCACTAGGTAAAATAATCTGTCTGCAAAGTTTCAACATTTCCTCACAAAGCAGCTGATAGTCCAGGAGCTTAAGGGCATTCAACAGTTGTGTAGAGGAGTCCAGTTTTGAAAGAAATTAAGCTCTCTCAATTTGCAAAAGCAAAACTGTGATTCATCTGTTTGTCCTCAATTGCCATTTCCTTTTTTTTTTTTTGTTGTGATATAGAGTTTCTGCATTCTCCTGCATTGCAAGACACTTGATTTACACACAGTGAGCTGTTTGGCTACTGGTCAGTAGGATTAACTTCGGAGAATGTGAATAAAAGTCCTGGAAGGTGTGGGTGGGCACTGGCTGTGGAATCCAAACTCCTCAAATGTGGACTTTTGGTACTTGGATTTTAGCTACTGTCTTATCAGTAAGTTTCCTTCTAACAAAACAGAAGGTTACATTACCAAATCTGTTGTCTAGAATACCTGGATTCTCCCTTACACCGATATATCTGGGGGTTTATGCATAGTGTAACTTCTTTCCTTCCTGAGTGGAGTTTTTCTTCCATCTCTGAAATCTGAGGATTTCAGTTTGGGTGCTGAAAATATCTATTGACAACTTTCATGCTTGGTATTTGTCACTGAGCAGAGTACTTGGAATAATTGAAAAAGGATTGCATATGCTATGGGTATTTTGCTGCTTGCTTCATTGAACTATGTTATACATTTGAAGTGTCTGAAACTGAAGATCAGATTGGTAGATAACTGTCTGAAGTGCAAATCTGATAAGATCGAAATAAATGGAAGCAGCTGGGAAAACCTTTCCTTTGAACTGGAGTATGTTGAAATTACATTTAAATTACCTGCATATATTTTTTTTCTTTGACTTAAGCAGTATGTAGATTTTGTCTCTCCAAAACTATATTATTGTAACATATTGTGTGAAACCCCAGGATAATGTAAAACCTGTCTATTAGAACTTCAACCTGCTCTGATTTCCTGTTGCTTTCTAAATTGTTTGAGTGTTTAATTGCTTGTAATTGCCTCTCGAGTTCCATGAAATTGCTTGGAGAGCACGCTAGCATGTTTAAGTAGGAGTTTCTTTCAAACTCCTGTTCTTAAAATTGCTAAGGTTCACACTTCACTACACTTATGATCTGCTTGATATCTGTCTTTTGTCTTAGGTGTGGTTGCTGGCTTCAGAAATATTGTCCTTTTATTATGGCTTATAGGTAGGCCATTTAAAATGCCTATGTCCATCACTGGTGAAGTTTTAAAAACAATTTAAAATCATGTTAGACTCATACAAGAAACAATATGCCATCAAGTGAATGGATGTATATTGACACTTTGCTTAGTAGTAGAAGTCAAAGAAGTTTATAACTTTGCTTTTGCCTTAGGTGTATATATAGGTTGGAATGTTTTAAGACTTGAGAATTATTTGCCAATACTGCATGAATTATAAGTGATCTGTTCTTAACTTGGTGATGCAATAAGCACTTGGTAGTTGTATCCTGGCAGGTGGTGTCTCAGTGGTTAAAAAGTGTTTGCTTTACAACCTTATAGCTTTTAATAATAGTCTAGAAGAATGTTGTAAGGGTTTACTTATTCTACAGTTTGGAGATGAAATGTACAATGTGAAATTTTAAGATAAACAAAAACTTTTTATTTTTTGTTTTATGCTACACATTTGCTTTCCAGGAAGGAATTGTGAGCTTTGTGGTTTTGAAGTATGAAAAAAACCTCAAGATGGGTTCTATATGTTAGACTTAGAAAGTGTATAGAGGTACAAGTGGATAGGTATAGTAAAGCCATGACATTTTGTTTTGAGTGATGTGAAGCATTGTTTCTTGGGACAATCCACTTGGAGGATTCAGCATGTCTTGAAGGCTTTTGGTAGACACATGGATAAAAGATGGGGTTATGAACTAGAAAACCATTCTTTGAAATAGTTTGTCACACTGGAGTGGAGAGAGATGAACTTTCCTAAGTTGTTCTTAATAAAACAGAATTCTGTGGCAAAAGTGAGGATTTTTTCTCCCTGATTTTCTTTTTTTATGGTACAATCTTTAGTGGTTCTGTAGACTTCTCATATATTATAAGCTCGTATGAAGACAAATTCTCTCATGAGTTAAAAATTATTTGCATTTGGTCAGAAATTCAGGACATGATGTTAGTGTGAGTTTAATGGAAAATACCCTCTACAGCTAAAACTATTAGCCCTTAAAGCTGTGTTGCTGAGAGTTTGTTTGATTAATGTATATGTTTTTATGTCTTTGGAGGACAGTGGATTGTCTAATGTAAATGTGAATCTTGGGAGTGGGATAGGGGAACAGGACAGCTTCATTTCCATTAATGTACAGTGCTGCAGATGTTCAAAACTGAGGGAACATAATTTAACTACAGAAGCAAGACTTTTCTGAAGAAAAAAGGCATCCTGTTGCTTCACCAGCACACTAAGACTTAAAAAAACACCACCATTTAAGGTGAGTTTTGTGCAGCAAGAGCACACCCTGTGGCTTGGCAGTCTAGTCAGAAGGATGATACCACGCTGACTTTATAACTAGATCTTTGAACAATATTCTCATGGGTGGTAAATGCAAAACAAAGTAATATCAACTGGCACTTAATTCTGTGAGCTCCCTGCTGGTGGGGCTCTGCACTGAAATGGAACTCTTCCTGACAGGAAGTCAGCCGCGAAGTGTGGAGACCTCTGAAAATAAAGTGTGCTTTAATTTGATGCCCTGCTGTTTTACAGCCAGTCTGTTTAATTTGAGACTATAGAAAGAGGGTTAGTGCAGGGGAGGAGTATGAGATTGTGGAAAGTTCAGTGAGCAGCAATGCTTGTTGCTGATTTAATACTAATTACAAATATGGGAGCTTCTTTGTTCGTGTTAACAAACCAAATAATGTGTCTCTGTTTCCAAGCAGAACTGCTTGGGGAACTCAGGATTTGGGAAGCTGTGCTATTTACTGGAAGTTCTACCCAGAGAAGCTTTGTGTAGTGGTGCTGTTCAGTTTATTGCTTAACTTGCACTCTTACTTATCTGCATCTGTGCTTTTTGCCTATTTCTGCAACTGGGGAAACATTTGTCACATCAAGGATTGTTGACAATGCACTATTTTTTCCATGAGTATTTTGTGATAACTTAAGTGATAAAAACTCATAATTCAGATTATGCAGCAATGATGATATTGAGGTCTGGTAGGTGTTAGATCCTAGTTCAGAGTCAATTTTGATTCAGTAGAAACAGCTGGATTTTCCAGTGCTCTTTGAATAGTTCTGCAGACATTTATTTGTATTTCTACATGATAATGGATATGTTTTTCTTCTGGTAAATCTGCTTGGTGAGTGCAGGTGAGGATTTGCAGTGAAAGGAGCAGAATGTTATTATTTATCATGTTTGTTGTAGTGACAGATAAGAGACCTTTGTTGTAGCATGTTGTATATATATTTTAGTGTAAGTAAAGGTAATAGACATAGGATGAGAAAGGGAACAGAGTATTCAAGTGGTGTGTAATGGGGGAGATATTAGTTTCTGCCTTTTTAAAATTGATTTAGCTTCACTTTCTCTAAATCTTTTAAGAAACTTTTAAGACAAGATCTGCATTAGGATAGGATTGTCAAAGGCGATACGAAGGGGCAGGTTTGGACATCCTGTGTTATGAGTGAAGAGGTGGGATTGGTTTACATACTCAAGTTTCATTCCCTCAAAGGTACAATGATAGCAAGAATCTTGTTCATTGTGTTTGTGCATTCATTATGAGAGTTTAAATAGAAACCAAGCTGCATTTGGGGGAAGGGTGATACCAGAATCATGGAATCATAGAAGGTTTGGTTTGGAAGGATCCTTAAAAATCATTTAGTTCCAACCGCCATGCCGTATAAAGGGGCTTATGCTTCCAAAACCAGTGTCATATTTCTTTACTAGTTAAATGTATTTATTTGAAGCTAAGAACATTGAGCAGGAAGGTTGCTGCTATTTGATGGTGTTGATGAATGTTGCTGTCAGTGGGACCAGTCCAGCACTACTGGTGCAGCCCTGAGTTTGCTGTAATTTTGTTTTTGTAATTGGTACTCTACCTTGAAAGGCATTTTCCTTCCTGTTCAGTGGTTTTACAAAATCTCAAATTACAATCACAGTTAAACAAAAAAGCACTGAAATCAAGGATCAGTTGTGTTATGTTCCTGGTATTCCTCAGTTTGTTTGTCTTTGTTCATGAAAATGATGCTGGCACTGCAGCTTAATTATTTGGATCTTTTCTCTTTGTTCATCTTACATTGTCGCTTTTCCTCACATCTGTTTTTCTGACTCATCTCCTTTGACTTAAGAGTTTTGTGCTTCCCATTGCTGCTTATTTACAGAACTACTTAGTACTTTGATTTCTCAATTAATTTTTAAGATTCCTGTTCGTATTCTTTCTGAAGCTAGTCTTTCATCTTGGCATTGAAAATAGCCGATGGTTAAAGAACCTGGAGAGGAAACTGCAGTGGAGAAGGTTTGCTGCTAGATGAACTCAAACCTGACCCCTAATTTTGTTTCATGAGGCGTCATGGCAACAGCCTGCTAGTGGGAGAGAGAAAGGGAGAAGCTGCCCGGGGAAATTGCTTCCTCCATCAGAAATTGGAGACCTGAAAGCAGCGATCCACTCATTCAGTTTTTTCCCCCTGTTTTTCATACTTCTTTAAAACTAGATGCAAAAATGAAGTTTATGCATTTTGATCAGAGAGATATGAAGCTTTCATGCTATGGAAATTATTACTGATATAATTTTATTTATGCAGACAGTGATATTTTTATAATTTTGTATGAATTTTGGGTTAAGTTAAAGGTTTTTTTAAGTATATTTGGTGTCACCATAAATTATGGCAAATGCAACCTATCTCTAGATTTTTTGGCTGTGTGCAATTGTTCAAGATTATATATTCTGTAACATTTTATGTAGTATATCTTTCATAACAATGTATTTCTTAAAGATAGATTTATGTCCTTGGTAGCGAAGGCTACCGTTGTCACTTTGAGAGTAATTTCATAACACAAAAGGCATTGTCTGACAAGCTGACAGTTTTTTTTCTGTGGTATTTTTACTGAAGAATCTAGTACTTAAGTATGTAACTCCAGCTTTACATGTGTATAATTTATTTTCAGAATCTATAAAAACTTGAACTCTAACTTTTAAGTATTGAAATTAAACTCTCATTATACATTTAGGCATTTACCACTAACAACATAATACTAGTTTATAGGCAGCTCTGTTTACATGGAATAACCCACATGGTTAAACAGCAGGGGAGTCTTCTGCTTTTAGTTAAAAACCTGCTGTTTCTGTATGGCTTATTTACTACTTCTTTAATTCTTAATGTAGTGTGCTGTGGAATTGAACATTCAAAAGTCAGCAAAGAGTTCTGTTTTTTGCGTCTAAGGTTATTACTTGCTGTACAATAATAAAGGCACTATTTTATTGGGTTAGTTGTAATTAACTTCAGCACTAGGCATTGATATAAATCTTTCCTAATCTGTTTTCTTTACATTTTCAGTCTTTTAAACTGGTTTAACATAGCTTCTTTCTGTCATCCTTTTACATGAGGACTAGGGTTGTAATTGCTTTTTTGAATTAGGCTGTCGGAAGCTAATATTCGTGTTGGTCCAAGAATTGATTAAGGAACGCTAATGAATTTCATATAGCACTTTTAAAAGATTTGTAAAAAATACTCTGTAGCGGTGTTATAACATTAGAACTCAATACAGTGTTGTCATGCTGTGCAGCTGGGAAAATATTTCAGTATAAGAAACTTTGATTTGGTTTCACAGTTAAAATAGTAAAGAATTTTGTGGTTATGAAAAAAAGTCATGTTCCAACTTTTCCCCAGAGTATATTTTATGAAAGTAGCTATCTTTATTATAATCTTTGTTTCAGTGTTTGATAAAACAGAGGAAAAATACTGAAACAGTGATAAATTTAATTTTTCTGCTTGGTCTGATACCATGTGGGTTCTGTGCCATTCTGATTTATCAATACACAACTACTGCAGCACGTTCGGTTCAGCAGCACAGATTTGAGACAAGGGTTTTGTTTGTTCTTTTCAGTCACCTTTGCAACACTGAAAGTGTATGTTTCTTAAATTCCTTCTTTTTTTTCAGGGGTGGATAATCACACATGCACAACCTCAGCCTGCCTTTATGTAATGTTCATTAGTTTGATATGAGTGTGTTTGGGATATTTTCTCACATTAGTGGGTATGGTGTTATACCTTCACTTGAGAAGCTCTCTCATCTAGTTAATTTTTACACAACTTTCTCCAAGAAGACTCATTAAAATTTTCAATACAAAGACTTCAGTTGTGTACTGTCACAGGCAGAATTTTTTGACAAAAAGCAATGTCTTTTTTAATGGAATGCCAGCAGTAAATATTTTTTATTATAACTGGGTGTGCTTGATAGTTTTAAAAGTCTTATAAAAATAATTAGCTCTTTTATATAGTTCTAATGGCAGCTTTGCAAGTTTCCCCTGGAGCAGTCTCTAATGAACAGGCCTTGATTTTTCCAGTTGGGCTTTCACATTCCCAGAGGACTTGACTTCAGACCTTGAAGGGCAGCAGCTGCCATTTGTCTTGAGCCTGGAGTTGCCAAAGAGCCAGACCATGTACTAATAGGACACATTTGTCCAGCCCGAGTACACGGGACCCCGATAGAGCCCTAATGACGATCATCTGTTGAGAGCTTGTAGCTGGCTAGGGTTAGAGTAACTTTTATCACCCTTATTGAAATCAAACCCTCTGTATTGATTAGTCAGGGAGCATGGCTTGTTACATTGATGCCACGTTAAAGCTTTCATAGGGAAGCCTTTGTTTAAATTTCTGTAAATGCAAGCCTGTTCAATAAGGTTTTTTGGGTGACAAGAGGTTCTGAGTTTTTAGGATAGTCGGAAATATTTTTGCAAGTTCTCACTTTGTTTCAGGATTCAGCAACAGTGGTGATGTTCTGTAGAGAAAGCGCCATGAAAATATTTATCAAAATTATTTTGATTTGTCAGCCAGTTTCTGGTAGTTCTTTCATAATTTGTTTATGGTTTTTAAATTTTATTTGAGCATATAGGTATGTCTGTATAAATACTGGATAACTATCTCAATCATGTTCTCATGTTACTTTTATATTAATTTGTGTCACATCTTTGCAAAAGGTTCCTCTTTTGTAAGTACTTGGCATGTGCTAATTTTGATATTAAATTGCTGCATGGTTTCTAGATATGATTTCCCATAAGTCCCATGTAGTTTTTAATTTTTTAATGGAGTTTCATAGATTAAAATAACTGAAGCATGCTTCAACCTTTAAAAATAATTTATGTTTGAAGAGATTCTGCTTAACATGCAGTTCAACTTTTTTTTAATTATGAAGAACCCAGCTGAGATATAATCTACTTTTCACTATATGTTCTTTATTGCGGAGTTCATTCAATCCTGTAGTGGATGTGGTGCTGAGAGAGTGCTGACACCAAGTGCAAACACTGCTGAAAAGTTCTTGATAGTTTACTTTAGGCACTTAAAGATTAGTGTATCTCTCTATGAACAAGTTTTTCATGCAGATTTGACCTTTACTCTAGGATATAATATGTCTCTTAGTCATATGTTAACACCTTTTCCCACCCTGCTCCTTAGTGCCCCATTCATAGTTGTCAGTACCAAAGTCATCCTTCTCCTTTGTTTCATAACCAGAACAAATTATCAAAACAACTCCAGCTTCATGGGAAGGATGGATTAGTGAAGAATTTTCTCTTTTTTGCCTACTGATGAGTGTGTGTTTCAACTGCTAGATATAATCCTTATTTGTAGAATATGTTAAACTGTTCAGAAGGATTTTTTTTTCATTTGTGAGAAAAATGAATTTTTAAGGAGTGTGCATGTATATATTGGAATGAGAGGAGCAGAACAGTTTGGTGGAGTTGGAAATAGAGCGGTTTTCACTATTGGAAATGTTTAAATATTCTGTTCATGGTTAATTGCCTAGCCATCAGACCAGTTGATGTGTTGGTCTTGCAAATGTTTATATATACCTTGAAGAATGTATGTTTTGGAGTATTCATTGAATTGTAGAATGGTTTGAGTTGAAAATGATCTTCAAGAACATCTCAGTCCAACACCCCTGCCATAATTGTTTAAAATGTGATTATATTACTTTACCAAGGGTTTACGGCTCAGGAGGGATATGTCCATTTGCTGCCTACAGGCAAGCACTTCAAATTCCAAACCAACAAAAATGTGTATCAACAAAATTTTCTTGGCATTTGAGTCATTACAGTTTTGAAATGGTTATATTGGGCTACATAAAGGCTCCACTTTGCTTCTTGCCCAATCTCCAATTGTAGATGCAAAGAGGTGCTCAAAAAGAATAAAACAGGACAATTGTGATACTCTTCCACTCTCCAGCAGCTTTTGCTCAGGGTATTTTCTGAATTGGATGCAGTTTCTGTGTATTTAGCCATATTAATGTGTTTATTTTTTTTATTGTGTACTTGTTCTGTCTCCTCTTGATCCTGTTGAACTTTTAATCACCATGACATGATTTTTGGTGATAGATTGTTTACACGTTGTGTAAAGAACCACCTGCATTCTTTGTTTTGAAGCTGGCACGTGTTATCTGCTGCTTGCAGAAAAAGCTTTTTTGGGTAATTAAGAGGTTCCTGAAGTACTTGATCTGAACAAGGATAGTCAGAATGGGTAGGAAGCCAATAACAAATGGAAAAAATCGAATTCAAGGCAGAAATTTTTCAAGAACTTCACTTATCTGATCATGCCATGTGATTAGAGATACCTTGTTTTTCTGAAAGGAAGTATGAGGATCAAATAGTGTGAATGACTTTTAAATGCATCTGAGGACTGAGATAGCTACACATACACATCAGTGCAATGACATAAAACGGGATGTACAAAGATTGTTTGCTACACTAATCTTATTGATGGTTGTGATCTAATCCAACTTGTGGTATTTTGTATGTTTTGGTCTGTGGTCTTTGGTTATAGTCTAATGCATGCTGTTGGTCTTGGTATTTCCTAGAAAAAAGTAAATGTAGTAATTTGAGTTTTATTAGAGCATTTGGGGCTGTCATATGACTGATAATTAGTTAAGGTTAATTTAAAAAAACCCACTGTAAAATAGATTAAATAACCCCAGCATCACTGAAATTGGACAAGTCATGATATCAACCTTGAGGGAGATTATTAGTTTCTGAAAGGAGGGGTTTAAGGCCACTACTGTTTAATGTTTTCTTTTAATGACCCTTGTGCTCTCAGTAAGAATGTGCTAATGAAACTTGATGTTGATATAAAATTAAAGCTATAGAGGACTGGGATGTATTTTTGCTCGCTTCAGAGTTGTGCTGTATAGAAAGGAAATATAATATGTTATTTCATACAAAATTATAATTCAGATGAGGTTTGCAGCACCATTTGAGGAAAGGTTTTAGTCCTTGCCTGGGGTATTATGCCTAGTTTCTATTAAGGAAATGGGTGATACAATAAGGAGTTAAGAAATTTCCTTATCAGATACAGTATTTGAATAAAATGTGATTTTTATTTGTCTCCTTGTTGTGGTGATTTTTCATTGGAGTTTTGTGATCGTGTCTAGTGCTTCTTGGTTTCCCCCTGGCCTCACTGTTGAGTGTACAGTGACCAAAAGCATTAGAAGTTAGATGGTTTCTCTTGGTCACTAACATTTACAGCCACGGGAAATGACGGTCAATTACCTACAGCTTAGAACAGGTATGAAATTATCGACTCAGTTCATCTTCCCTTACAGCCCTTCCTCAGAAAAGTGCTGAAATGTGTTTTGTAGTTATTTAGTTGCATTAGTGGTTGAGTTTGAAGCTTTTAACATGTTTTTTCCCTAATACCTTTGGGAGATGGATAACTAAGATGCTGATATAATAATGCAGTATGTATACTGAGTGTAATTGTTTGAGAGTGAACATATATACTGTGGGGAAATATTGAATGGATCATGAAAGATGAAGACCATTAGTCTTTTCTTTCAACTATTAAAATAAGCTTTAGGGTTTGTTCAGCTGTGATTTATGAAAATGTTTAGACTAACACCTTCTTTGATGATGTCTTATGCAGAGAAAAATGCTGAAAAGTATAATGATAAATGCACTTTCTTTTCACTTTTGGCAGCCTCCATCTTCACCAATTAAATTTTAAAGTATTGTTGTGAGCTCTTTAGAGAGCAGAACAACAGATGGACAGTGTCATAAGTGGAAAAAATATTTTGCTTTTCTTGAGTTTTCTCACACTTTAGCTAACAGAATAGTTTCAGCTATCATTATATAAAGCTAAATATTTAGAACCTGATACTACATTTAAAACCTCTTAGAAGGATTATTTGCATATGCTATTTTGTATAGAATATTAGAAACTAAAGGGCTTTTTTTTAGTTTTCCAGTAGAATACATTTATAATTTGTACTAAATAATACATCACAAGTTGCAATTATTCTGCTTTTGGTTCTGACTCCTTGAAAACTGTAATAGATTGTTGCAGTTTAAACATGATGAGTATAATAAACATGATAAGCATGTGTTAGGCCTAGGAAAGCAGAATGAGAAATCAGTTATAGTTTCTCGGTTGCTTTTGAAATTTGAAAATCCTTTTTTTGTGTGTGTGTGTGTAAGGGGGTGGGGGGGAAGAGGGGCAAGATTTATGTTGTAAATAACAATGTTGTTTCGGTGTGTGTCTGATCAAACCGTTGTCTCACTGGCTGAAAGGTAATTCTGCAAAACTGAGCTCCAAAAAATGAACCCTGACACTGTGTTTTAAAAACCTCCTACATTCTGAAATCTGAAATTTAAGATGTATTTCCTGCTTTGAACTTTTTGCCTGCCTTGGAGCTGAGGAGATTTTTTTTAAATAACCACAGTACTAGAAATACTCATGTAGATAATCAGCAGGATTATTATTTTATAGAACAAAGAGTAAAAAATCAAGGAAGTTGATGTGGAAAAACACATGAAACTTAACTATCTGTCTGCTGCAGAATCAGTCTTTTGTATTAGATTAGAAGAGTTGAAGAGTTTAAATCAAGAACTGTACTTGTCCTGCTCTATCTATTTGCCTCTACATTTTCCCCAAAAGATAAGGTACACATGTTTACTGCTCTATTTTTTAACTAGGTTAACTTGTTCCTATGTGGTCTAGGATTAAAAAAATCTACTTTGTGTGTTTGTTACCTAATTTTGTTTTCTTCTCATCTTTCAAATGAGGGTAACAAGCCCCAGTGATTGGTCATCTGAGTTGGTTGCATTCCCCTGCGTCTCTTGTGGGGGCCAGGCAAAACCCACCTATGTGTTTCAGAGGTGTAGAGTTTTGTTGAATTCAAGTTCAGCTGGATTTAAGGAATGTGCAGTGCATGTTTGTCTGCCATTAGCCTAATTTCAATGTGTTAAAAATGTTACATTTTTTAAAAACATCATGCTAATGTTGCAATATTTGGATTGTTAACAGATTTTTTTTTTTTTAATGAGTAGAGATGACCATGATGCTGAAGTGAGGATTATTATTAGGAAATATGCCTCCTAGGCTTTAAGCTGCTAGAGAAATTTGTGTTTAAGGAATGAGCCTTGCCTTAATGTGGAACAGTTTCTAACACTATCATGGTTCAATAAGGCAAAAAGCATCCATGAACCAGAGCAAGTTCAGGAATATTACATGACATAACGAAAGCAAATGATGGAATCCTTGGTGAGATGTTTTTGGATTTTCATCTCCCCTTAATATGACCTTAAGCAAATGGTGCTGCCCTGTTCCTTCATGCTGGCATTCATTGCTTCCTGATCAACACACAACTAATGCTTTGTGTGTTTGCTGGTGGTGCTGTAAGTTGCTGTAAGCTGAAAAGAAAGGGTATGATTTTCTCTGAAAATGCCTCTTCCAAGTTTTGTTTTTATATAGCTAGTTTTCTCTTCCTTTTTTGTCTTTACCCAGGAGTGGCAAAATTCTATACAGAAGAATGCTGGCCTGGCCTTTATTGAGCTTGTAAATGAAGGAAGGTAAGTCACAGTATTTGATGGCACCTCTGCCTTAGCCTTCAGGGAGTTCTGTGCCTTAAAAATAATTTTTCTTCTTCCTTTTTGTGTAATTTTCTTTGGTTTCATGGTTTCATGTTCTCTAGTACTTTGGTTCAGTTCTAATTCTGAATACAGGATTTTGCAGAATCTTAATGCTCTTTAGTTTCATTAAATACTTTGCTTATCTTTGTGTCATGGATTTTCTTTCTTCCTGTCCTTGTGTACTGGTTAATGTTGAAACTATAATTTGTATTCAGCTAATCTCTTGAGAAAGGGGATTTATATTTGAAAGACATTACTGCTAGGAATTGTAAGATAAGCCTCTGTCTCAAAAATTAGATTCCAGTTTGCTCATTTATTTCTGATCTATGTCTTAAACTAGAAAGGAGGAGAGTCCCTCTAAGGAAAAAACCCTCTTAATATTACCAATTAGTTTAATGTTCTATCCATAACTTTATATGTATATTATTGGAACTTACAGAAAATGACAGAGCAGGTGATGAGGCCATGCTCTTTAGCTTGTAGTCAGTGTTCAGAGCCATCAATATTTTCATCATTATGAATTGATTGTTGAGGCAGACTAAGAGCAATATTTACGTTTTTTCTAAAGGATTTTTTAAAGGTGTCTTAGTGAGTTAGCTAAGGTGTATTATAAGAAATGCCATTTATTTAAATGTAACTTCTGTTAGTGTGTAACTTTAGCTAGTAAGAATCATGTAAAATATAAAATAAATTTTACATGATTAGGACAGCTAGTGAAGTAAAACTGGAATAATTTATCACATGAATTAATATGCTATATGAATATCTTTTTTATCATTGTAGGAATGGGGGAAATGGCTATTTGAGATTTTTTTTTCCTTAAGATGTAGATGTTCTCAAGATACATAAAAATAATGGCCAATTTAGTGGGTTTTAATGGTTTCATTTCAGTTTATGGTAGGGGAAACACTGTTCTGAGGCAGGAAAAACATTTTGCTACTAGTCTTGATCCCAAGGGCCAAGGTAAAGTAACAAGGGTGTTCAGTTACAGTGTTAAGATCTAGCCTGTAGTTGTTTCCTATTATGTGAGGCTGACCTGTCTTGACCTTACTTACAAAATGCCTGCTATAAATTTGGCCCTTGATTAATGTTTTATTAGCATAGATAACACAGAGATCCCACACACATGTAAACCACAATGTAAGGTTCATCTGTGTAAGATGATTATCGTGGACAGATCAGTTGCTGAGACTGAGTTGTGCATGGCAGTCACCCAGTAGCTATTCAGCTCGTCCAGGTCAAGCTTTCTATCAGTAAACTGTTTGGAATTGACTATTTTCTCTTCAAAACATGCAGTGTCCATCACAGACAGATGGAATCACTCCCCCACCTCCATAAACAACATCAATAACTTTGAGTCTAGCCTGAGCCAGAGTGGTTGTCTCAGGGACAAATGATCCCTTGAAGACTGGGAAGTGTGGCTTTGGTTAGCAGAAAATGTCTGTGTAATTGTTACTTCATTTCATATCTGACGTGTAGCAGAGTTGGGTTTTCTTTTAGTTTTGTTTTTTTTTTGTTTTGTTTTTTTTTTTTGTTTTTTTTTTTTTTAAGTGGGAATATAACTTTCATTATGGTGAAGAGAAGAGGGGATTAATTTCTTAAAAATGGCTCCTTTTATCTGTTTCCATTTTCCTCCATTGCTGTTTATAGGAGCCTTTATAAATTGCAGTGCTTTGTGGCTTTTCAGCATTCACTAAAATGAAACTATTATCCCTCAAATGATAGGAACGATATTCCAGAACTACTCTTTCCTTCTCTGTATGCACTTTGCATGCTATTTTTCTTGCACATATGCTAACACTTGGACTAAAACATCTCAGACCTTGTATTTTATTCTATTTGCTATTTTTTTGTGTATTTTTGCCATAGCATTCTAGTCTTAGAAACTCCAAAAGCTGAGGCCTTTTAATTGAAACTTAAGAAAATATCTGAATGATACTGATTTAGACTTTAGTTGCATAATTATATAATACATGCTGGATTTTAAGTTGTTTCTACAAGTACACAAGGAAATTTGTCAAGGTAGTTGTAGGAAGGACAGAACTGGTTCAGCTCATAGGGAAGCATGTCTGTAGGGCACCATGACACGAGAGTTAGAATAAATAAAATCAAGGACTGGAAGAACTGCATAGAATTTGTACAATTGCTGTTTTCTGCTGCCTTGGTTGGGGGACTTTGGTCACCCTGTAGTCTTTGTAAACCAGTTTTATTCCCAGTGTTTATTACTAGATTTTTTGGACTAATGATGCTATAAGATATTCCAGCTTGAGGTGTCTTCTACTGTTTTGTTTGTTTGTTTTTGTTTTTTTTTCTTTTTTTAAATTTGGCAAATAAGATGACTGAAAAATCTTTCTGGAAGAGGTCTAGAAGGAGAGATGTAAATCTCTTCTACTTGCTTTCAAATGTACTTTTAGCTTTTATGTGAAAGGTATGAATGTACCTCTCTCTCTCGCAGCGGTTAGAAGTTTTATGTTTAGGCTTGCCATGTTTTGGCTAGGATTCCCTGGACAGAAATACGTGCAGAAAGTTTGCCTCTGGGGCTCATAAGATCTGCAGTGTGTGTGCTACATTCAGAATGTGTTCGTCTGAATTTCCTCATGTTCACAAGTAACTAATGTGTTCCACAGAAGCATTGCTGCCTGCCTTTCCTGGTGGATTACGCCCACTTCACATGTGGAGCAGAATTAGTTAGTTTGTGCCTAGTGAAATTTTGATACTTGAACTGCAAGAAAATCTCTCAACAGGAGGCTGTTATGTGGAAATACAGAACTGTAAATCTGCCTAAAACTGAAAGACACAACTGAAGTCTTGAAGTCCAGGTTACAGGCATAGTAAAAAGAAAACAGCCAGTGTAGAAATCCAGGAAGCTACAGAATGTAAATGAAAAGGTAAAGGAGCAGGTATTGAGGAATAACCTCTTTCTGTGCAGTAAAAGACACATCAGTTTCAGTATGTTGCTATGTTTAACATTAATCTGGTTTTAATAAAAAGTAGTAAGTATTGTTCTCTGTTATTGTAGTGTCTGGGAACACTGTTAATGCTCTTTAAAACCTTGTTAAAAAAGTGCCTGTACCCATGGATCCTCCACGTACTGAGCCATCTGTGCAGCAGAAGGATAGGTTGTGAAATGTTTTCCTTAGCCTGCTGAACTTCTGTCAGTCTAGATTTCATTCTTTGTGCTTGCCTTTCACCTTTGGGTCCTCCTTTAGGGAGAGTCTGTTTTGGAGCCTGAACCCGAGAGCTTGCTGGTGAGGGAAATTTGTTCACCAGAACCAACCTTTAGGTAGCATCTAGTTCACTGCCGTGGCCAGCCTTCTCCTTTGGAGACTTCTGAGGTGCCCAGACTGATTCCTTTTTTACACTCTGGAACTAATTATCTTTCCTCCTTATGCACAGGATGGTGGAGCTATTATTTATGAACCAAAACAAGCGCAGCTTTGTTTTATTTCCTTGCATGTAGAAATGCCTCTTTTGCTAGAGCCTGATTTCCTGTGCTTGACCAGTCAGTGAGCAGCTCATGTGCTCTGTGAAGGTTGAAACTCTGCTGTCGCTGTGATTCATTAGCACACTTTAGTGTGAAGCATCTCTTATGCTGGATCTTGTTTTCTGTATCAGTCAGGGCACTAACAAACGTACTCGAGCTCGAGACCAGGCATGACAGTTATTATCCCCTTTGGGGTGATAATGGGTTTGGCATGGCAGGGGTTGAGGGATCAGTCTCCTAAGCATGCTGCAGCAATTATTCTTTCCAATTTTCAGTCGAAGAGACTCTTGAAGATGCCTAATTTTAATTTAATTTTCTCAAGTGCAGTTTTCTTTGCCATCTGAAGAATTATGGAACAGTGTTCTATGCTTACATTTTTATACACTTGTAAATGAATATTCACTAAAACAAGTCACAAAATGTTTAGTTTAAAGACAATCGCCTTAAATTAGCAGAATCCATGTACAATTTCCTCTCTTTACCTTTGCTTTTTCAAATCCTTATCCAAAAAAGGCAACCCAAAACATAAGGATTCACAACTGTATCCATGTTTGTTTTTATGTAGTCTTTTTTATTGCCATGTTCTGTGTTGTCTAATGAGGAATGAAACCTAATCAAAACTCTCCACTCTATACCAGAGCATTTTCTAATGTGTCTTTCAGTGTAGTTGAAAACAGCTTTTTTTTTTTCTTTTCCCAAAGGAAACATGCAGGGGATTTTGTGCTCCTTTGGGTTAAATTTTTTTTTTTTTTGGGACACTATAGTCTATTAAAAATACTTGTTGGAATTATACAATTAATTCAAAAGTTATTGGGAGAAGAAGGAAGGCAAACAGAGTGCGAATTTAACATCCTTAGCAAGTAAAAATTCCATCAACCAACCAAAAAAGAGTCACAAACCTCTCCAGAAGCAACCAATTGCAGCTGGTATTATGCTCTCAATATATAAGATCTAATATTATAAAATCTGGAATGCTGTAATCATCTCTATTTCTATAGCTGAGGGGGGTGGGGAGGAATTGAGGAGCTCTACTAACAAAATTTAAACATACGTCACCTGCTGTTCCTTGCCATAAAATTGTCCATATTGCTTTTGACTGATCGTGGATGCAAATATTTTTAATATTGAAATACTTGGCAATCAAGCTGGCTGGCCAATTACTTGGATGCTTTCTCAATGGAAAATAGGGGACAGATGTAGGCTGCCCCATTCAATTGTCTTTCACTCGCAATGCTGCGGTCACTCTCAAGGAATGAATGTTGGAGGGTTGTGTTGCCATAGGAGCAACTGCTGTGATGGAAAAATAGTTAGAAAAATACAGCTATTAATGAAAAAATGGATGATAACTGGCAGACTTTATGCATAATTGACCAAAAAAGGCTCCAGAGAAAAATGATAAATGCAGTCTGGTCCAAAGTAGAATTGATTACTGCCAGTCCGCTCCCCTTGCTGCAGCCTCCTTGTCCTGAGATTCTGATGGCATAGAACCTGCACCTCGGTCTTGTTTTGTAAGGAAAAAAGACATGTTTTCCACATTTCCTTGCTTTTTAATTTTTACCAACCCTTTTTGTTTAAGTGGTACGTTTTGTAAAAGAGATTTTTGATTTCTTTCCTGAGTCTCGATGCCATTGTTTTGGTTTGTTTAAAGAGAAGAAAAAGCAGCTTTGTTAATGAGTGAATTTGAATTCATAACATCATTAGGCTAGACTTAAAACAGCATTTTAAGTGTGCAGAAAATTAGGAATTGCAGCCTGGATATGTTTCAGAGGTGGATAAGTTAACTTGAGTGGGGTTCTTGATGCTAATTTTTTTGTGTACATATGTGTGCATTAAGGTATACTGTGATGTACACAACCATTTTTAAAGCACTTCTTTATTTCACTGAATTTTGAAGAGTATGTATGTGACAAAGGTATCTTTTGCTTGTGAGAATACATGATTAATTTGTTGGGTCTATAATAAAGGAAATTCATAAACCACTTCTGAGCACCTGGGCGTTATGAATTTTTGGTTTTAATGTAGAAAGTTTTTGGTAACATCTGTTTAAAAAAAAGTATTGCTGGAGTAACAAGAAGGTATCTGTGCTGTATTGTGTGTACATACATGTATAGTACCGTTGCCATCTGAGGGGACATTTTTGGAAATCATCTCTCATATTGCTGTGCAGTGGCTCTGAAATGTGAACACAACAGTTTTCAATGGACTCTGGTATGTCCTAAGATGCTCTCCTAGGTAGAAAATGCTGCATTGGAGCATCCCCTCCTCAGCTGCCTTTTCAAAGTTCTGTTTCATTTAATGCTAATGGGTGCCCAGTCAGAATTTTGGTGAGTCTGCACAGCTTTGGGGCTCTGGTGGGGTTTTTTTGTGGTGGTGGTTTGTTTTTTGGTGGTGTGTTTTTTTTTTTTTTGGGGGGGGGGGGGGGGGGGGGGGGGGGAAACTGTGCCTTCCAGTAGGAGAGGAGGTGTTTAACATTATTGTTGCTAAATCTGATGAAACCTGCCAGAGCTTTATAAGTAAATTGATTCATCTCTTCATCTTGCATTCTTTCTTGGCTTTTTGAGCTTTGGTTTATTTCTCTTATGAGTTTATTTGTTGTTGGTATACAATTCCATGTTTGGAACATCTTCTGGTTTGTTACTTTGCTTCCATTTCCTTTGTTTCTTTCACCTTTCTGCTATACTTGTAGCTGTTATTCCCTAGTTTGTACAGGACAGCAAAACACTTTCAAACGTTTTCTATAATGAGCTCATAACCTTGTTTTTACTTGAAGACTTCTGTTTTTACACGCTTCTGAAATAACGTACTTTGTCACTATCACAAACTGGCTGTCAAATTTAATTCCAAAGTTATAAAGTTCTGTGAAGACTTGTGTGTATGAAACTTGCAGGGTACAGACTTCAGGTTCTGTAAGGTCTGTGGCTTCCTGCCCTTAACCCACTATTAAATAACAGAAAGGTTTTCTGATCTGGAGAAAAATATAGGGATACATTGTCTGTTCTCTGATAACTAGGGAAGTGGTCTTCAAACCTTTTTGGCTGTACAAACCATCAGTTTAAAAAAAAAAGAGGTGATAATTCACCCCTATATAGTATTATTTAAAAATTATATCTGTACTGCTCTATTAGTATATCATAACAAATACAAAAATAGGAATTAAAAAGGGTTGAAGACAAAATAGGAACTTTTAAATTTTAATTATTTTTTTAGTAATGATTCAAAAAGTATTTTCTTTCCATATTTCAGAGGAATGCCTTGCTTGAGTGCTTATATCTCTTTTTGCATATACTGAGAGGGTCTTTGAGAATTATTTACATTCCTTCTGGTGTTCTTAGCTTAGGAAGCTGCAATTTTCAGAAGCTGAAATATAGTGTGTTTTGTACATTATTTACTTGTTATTGATATATAGCTACATATATATTTAGACGCATTTCTGTTCGATGTAAGTGGCATACAGAAGAAAAATGCTATAATTGTTTGAAATTCTTTATAATTGGAACAGTATACTACACCAGTGATTTCTCTTGCCAAATTGAGATAAATACAGTATTTCATAAAATCATAAGTAAAATAAATGTTTAAATGAAGCATCCTAAAATGTTTTCTTGTTGAAATATGGTGGCTGTCTTTACACACCTGCTTGGTTGAAATAAAACATACATTTAGTAATATTTAACATTTAAGTAACAAAAAAGCAGCAGACTGTTAGGTTTTTTTTAGATGTTGTACACTAAGCACATTAGGAAATGTGATTTAATTGCAAGAAAGCTTGGGCAAATTTCTTCAGGCAATTGTTTTTGGGTTTTTTAGATGTCTCTAAATGTATTAGCAGGGTTGAAGTTTTTCTCTGTCACTATCCACTGGCAGAGGAGACTTCTCTGGCAATGGGAATCAGTTCTCTTTGATCTTTTTATCCTACCTGTCTAACTTCTGTGTGGGTCTTTATTTTTAAGGGTCTTTATTTTTAAGTATGTGTAAACTGCAGCTATATTTGCTCAGGTGTGGTGTCAGTGGTGGGCAGTGTTGGTTTTTTTCTTATTTAGCCTGTAGGCAGAAAAAAATTGCTTACAGCATGAATGTCCTGATTGATGTAAGTGGGTGCAAGCAGGGTATTATTCCCTGTAAAGCTCTTCTGACTGTGGGGTTTGTTCCCCACTCTGGACTTGTTGTTGATTAATGTGGTATTAGAAATGTTATCTTTTGGGCTGCTTCCTTGAGGGGTGGGATTAAGGTAGGACATGATGCAGACCTCTGCAGCTTGGTGGCTGAAGTATGGTTCTTTCAGTTTGCACTAGATTGGGTTTGTTTGCTGATGGATGACAGAAAAGTATCTTGCATAATGAAAATAATAAAAAAAATCTATTATTATTTCAAGTAAAAACATTAGATAACTTTGAGACATGTAGCTAGGGAGGGAAGTGCTGGAATAATGATGTGGGCACTTGGTACAGTGCTTTGCTATGTATGTTTCATGTATCTGAGTTTAAATTCAGAGTAATGTAACTCCCAACTCCAGCAGACTTTCTACTGGGTGTCATAAAATGACAGATTTCTGATTTTTAAAATGTCAAAACCATAAATCGTTAGTTTGGTAAGATTGCACTAGCAAGCTATTAAAGAACATGGCAGTATTTACTGTAGATAAATGCAAATTTAAAAAGGTTCTCTGTATCATAGTTTAAATGATTTATTTGCTTTCAATGCACATATGAATCTGATGTGATGTAAAAATTTAGGATCTTTCATTTCCTGTATGGAGCTACAAATTTGCATGTTATTAAACGATCTCTGAGTCATATCTTGCTTGTATGTCTTAAATAGGATCATAGATTAAGGTACACTGATAAAAGGTAATTAAAACAAAAGGAGAATTTAATGCTGTGAATACAGGTACTGGGAAGATGGGAATTTCAGCTGGTTTTAGATATTTTCTATGGTAATATCTATTGAAATACATAATACAGGTCAAACAAGGGAAACTGCCATGTGTTGTACATACCCCTTTAGCCACTGTTTGGAGAGTGTTGAAATTTAGTCTTGGAATTGTTTGATTTGCAAGAAGTCAACTTGGTAATTCCTTGTTCCCTCAGGGATTTGAAATAAAGCTCAGTGGTGCAGCTTTCTCAGGAGCAAAGGGCCTTTATTTCCAGTGTTGTGCATCAGACAAAATCTGGTAGGGAATCAGTTTTATCCTGTCGCATTTTCCCGCCTGAACTTTTCCAATGGCTGCAGGCTTGCTGGGTGTTTGGTCAATGCCATTGTGGTTCCCTGGGCACCTGGGACTTGTGTTTTGTGTTCTTGACAATCCTTTGTCTATCAGCTGTCCCACTTCTTGATGGGGCAGTAAAGATTGGGAGGATCGAAAACTTCCTTACATTGGGCTAGTTGGTGCCTTTCCTCTTTGGAATCTGTTGTTGAATTTCTGGAAGAGAAGACAGAGGCACAGTGGATGGTGGTGTCATAGAATCACAGATTGGCTTGGTTGGAAGAGGCCTTAAATATCATCTAGCATGGAATGCTGTAGCTGTTTTGAGTTCAAGCATGGTGTTTTTAATTGGAACTGTTTGTGCTAAGCTATCTTTTTGAATGGATACCAAACTGATTAAACAAATGTAGGATTTACCCCCCCTCCTCCCCCCCCCCCCAGTTTCTGTAGGATAGAGTTTAATTTTGCTAATCATTTCACTCAATACTGGGATTGCTCCCTTTGTAAGATACTGATTTTCAGTTTTTGGAATGTACTTAAAAGATATTTAATGTCTCTTCCTAAAGCAGATTAAACACAAAAGGCATAAAATTTGAAATTCATAGAGCTGTTTCCCCAGCCCCCATGTTTAAAAACATTGTGTAGAGGTAATTCTTCCTTGCATTGCTCTGTTTTCACTGGGCCTTTAGCTGCATGCTACAAACTGAACTAATCATGTTAGCGAACTAATTTGACATAAAAATGCTTGCAAGTAGAGTGAAAATACTGGATTATTAGCTAGGGTAAGGAACAAATCATTGATTATAGCAGAATTATATTTTTAAATTGTTTATCTCCCCCCTCCCCCCTTTCTGTTGGGAAGGAGAAACCCATACACCAGGTGTGTTGTACCTACATGGGCAAGAATTTTGCTTTTTTGCATTTTTTATTTTCCTTGAGAGAGTAATTCTCATCTATGCATAGCTAAGTGCATTTTTAAAGAAAAGTTCTGGTTTATGTCGCAGATGAACTGGGTAGGAGATATTTGCCAGTCTATCCTGGGTAAATTCGAATGAGTTGTATGCCTTCTGTAGTTAGCTTTTGCAAAGTTGATGAAACTCTGGTTTTATAGAAAAGCCAGTGCCTAAACGAAAACTCTTTTACTACTTGGAAGTTTTATCCTATCTTACTTCCTTGAGATACGGCTTTTTTTTTCTTAATTGTGATAAAGCATGCTGATAAAAGCTGCTGATAGAGGTGTGTGGAGGAGGAAGAGAATGGTACTATGCTGAGACACTATTAAAAATGTGTAATTCTAGGCTGGTGGTTTCAAATACAACATTAGAGGGCAGCAGTAGACTCCTAACACCTTGTTGGGTGCCTGTTGAATTCACGTTCAGGCAGTTTCCCAAATGAGAGACAGACTTGAGGAAATTTTATTTTAATGCAGAACATTTATGTTGCATCCCTTTGAAGGGAAGCAGTGAGAATGGTTTTACCCTGAACAATCCAGCTTTGATCATAGTTAATAACAGTTTAACAGAATCCCACAGAAACATCAAGGTTAAGGTGGGTGCAATGATGTTGTGCAATGCCACTTTTGATATGCCTGGTTTAAAATGAACTTCTCATTTGCCAGGCAGATGAAGTTGTAGGCTTTGTTATGAACTTGGTAATAGGAGAGAAAGCAGCTAGTTAAGGAGGTGTTTTTTTTCATTCCTTTCTTACCATCCTTTTTCCTTTAGAAAATAGATTAGTCCTATTAGTATTCTTTTTTTTTGTGGTGTAACTGTAGGGTAGTGCTGGATGGGGGAGATTGGTAAATTCAGCCTGAGGTATCAGCAGGAAAAGTTTGTGATTTTTTGCAAAAATTACCTCTTTGCTCTTTGATGTTGTTCTGGTTTTTTTTAGTTTATTTGGGGGTTTTGGGTCATTTCTGGATTTGCTTGAGAATGGGAGAAACCAAGTCCAAAAGTGGAGTGAGATTCAAGAAGAATCTTCTGCTTACAGAAGTGGTTGGAGTAGAATCTTTCCTCTGTGAAAGAGTCACTGGTCACTTGCACTTTCACGGTCTCACTTACTTTAAACTTTGAACCAAGGTAGCAAATGATGTTAAATCATCTGTGTCTTGCTGGAAGGTGTGACCTCACTTTTCTTGAGTGGGTCTTCCCACAGTTCTTTGTGTTTTCTTTAGTTTTTATAGTGCATTATGATTGATACAGTAGCAATATAATAAAGAAAAAGCTTGACATCCAGGCTTTTTCTGCCCCTTTCTTGCCCTCCCTATTAACTCCTCGGGGCCTGAGCCCTGTTTCACTGACTTGACATTCATGCTAATGCCACTATTTGATGTACTTCTCCAAACTATCATCAGGCTTTCCTGCCAGATCATCTTAGGATTCAGATTTTAATGTTCTCACCTCCAGGTGCTGTGTTGGAAAAGAATGCATGGAAATTAGTATTTCTGAGTTACTAGTATTAGTATTATCAGTATTTCTGAGTTACTAATATTCTGAGTTACTATCCCAATGTTTTTCCTCTTCTGTTCTGTAGAAGCCTTTCCAAATCATAACCATCTTTTTATCACATCATGAATGTGTCTCATGGTGCTGACTCTTCCTTTTTATTGTGCGCCCTTGGAATTTGACCAACTTGGAATCATCCATGATCCTATGAGACTCATACCCTAAAGAGATTTTTACTCTTTTGTTTTCCATATATTTGGCATTTATTTTTGATGATCAACAAATTTCAATCAACTAAATTCAATGAGTTTCTGAATATGTGTAATATATTTCTGAGTATGTGGAGGGGGTCAGAGTCAGGGAAATGGTTCTTTTCTTTGGTGGAAGATGAGAATAAATATAGGCAAAGAATATTATAAATGCCCAGCTTTACAGGTTCTTATTAAGCATAAACTTAAAAAAATTCTCACTGAGATTGAACCAGCCTGGTTGACTGCATTTTTTTTTTTTTTCTTCATAGGGTAGGTGTTCATACTCCTTGTTTTGGACATACTAAAGAAACAATTCTGATATTAAAAAATCATCATGTTGAGGAAAAGGGAGGTCATAATTTTGATAATAGTCCTTCATCCTGGCTTTGGGGAACAAATCAAGTACTTGATGTGTGGCTTATCTAACAACCAGAAGGATGAGGAAACTCTGTAGAAGTGAAGACTTTTTTGGAGGTTTGAGATAAAAATGTGAAGATCCAGCTCTGTAGTTCTCCCAACTATAGCCAATTTGGCTTTTGTAGGAGAAATACTGATTTTGGATTTGGTTTCTTCTTTTTGTGTTATAGGTCACTGAAATAATTTTTCTTGGATTGTCTTGCAAGCTTTCTAAATATTTTATATCTGTTAGTGGGAGAAATAATTTAAATTAGATTAATAATATAGATCAATTTCTTTCAGGAAAGTGGAGCTTGACTGTTTATTCTGAGCAATTTTCTGCATGCAGTATTTTGGTAGATGCTCACCCAAACAGTGGACCATCTCTTTCACATCTCACATCATTTCATTGCAAAGAAAGGTTAAGTGTGTTTAAATTGTCTTTTTGATTTTTTTTTAGAAGCATTGTAGTGCTATTTTATACTAAAAATCAGTGCTACTGTGTTGACTTCTCATTAGTTTAATTCTCTAAGGGGGGGAAAAATACACTCTCTGCATGTGTATTCAAAAATTGCTGTATTCTACTTGTTCTCACTCAGCTAAATATAGAACCATTTTACTGAGAATGAGCTATTGGTTTAGTTTATATATATTTTTGAGGGTGGATATATCTGGCAAAATCCAAAATTTGTGAGGATGTATTTGAATGCTGGCCTTTAAAAGCATTCCTGTAAGCTTGTACTTAATTCTACATGCTGAAGAAAGAAAATGTTATGCCACCCTGTGGGTTGCTATAAAGATTGCTTATGCAGCTCAGCATAGGACTTAAAATACGTTGAATTGGAGAATTTTGAAAAATGTACTGTGCCACACAGGAGACCAAATCATGCTAAAGTGCAAGGAAAGACTATACATCAGTTCAAAGGCTACATTATTCAAAAAAATACAACCATAAAAAAGGTAATAAGATTACATTCTCACACTTCATGGCTAGTAAGGTGCATTAAGCTGCTCAGATATTCATAACTTACTGTGACATTTGGGAAGATTACATTTTGCTGTGCACAGCCATTACTGCAGCTCAGATAATAACTAGCCAATGCATGGACCTGGATTATGATCCCTGTCATTGGAAACAAATTTGTGTTTTGAAGGTTGATCAGTTTCAAATCACTATTAGAAAGGGTTAATATGACATAGTGTGGGAGGTGTGTGTGCCTGTGTGTATCTAATGGGTGTGCATACATATTGTACATCAGCTGCACCTTGCCTTGGATGTTCTGCTTTCCCTGGCAATGTTTTTTTGTCCTCACTTCCCTCACAAGAAGTGTTAAAATGGTAATTATTTTTTTTACCATAGCATATTATTCCTAGAACGTGCTTGCTGAAATGCTTATGTGTGCAGATGAGGTTGGAAACCTAATTTGACAGCTTCCTGGATGGGTGGGTTCTGATAATAGTGCATGAAGCCAAAAATGAAAGATTGGTTGTGTAGACTATAGGGTGAAGGTAAGGTCACCTCCAGTAGCTGTATATGGTTTTGGTGTGATAATTGATGGTTGGCTGATAGTTAAAACCAAATGCATAAAGAGTGAATTTCTTATTAAGAATTAGCAGGTGGTTTGTGGCCAGAATTTAACATTCAGCTGTTCTGTCCCTACACAGAATACAGTATTTTTTTTTTTTTTGTTTCTTACCTTGATTTTAAGAAGAGTAGCTTCTTGAGAAATACTTCAGTTTCGTAGAGGATAAATTCAGTGTGAAATGAGGTATAACACTGATTACGTATTTTATGTTTTCAAATACTCCGTTGAGAGTTTTTTTTAAGGAGGGGGGTATATATTTTTCTTTGCATTTGTTTTGAGATAATTCTGTGTTAATTTGTTCTGCCTAGCATACTCTACAGAGCTTTCTGAGTTAGGCCTCTGCTCCATCTTTTGGAAGGGGAAAACTAAGGCTTGGAGGGTGGTAATGATTTGATAGATTTGTTTGAGTTGACAGCATGAGTTGATATAGAGAAGCTGGGAATATAACTCAAGTCACCCTATTCAGTTCTTGCTGTTTTCCAAGATATTATGGAAACATCTGATAGTAAATTGCATAATTATTTTTCATGACCCAGAGAGGAGAAGATGGAAAAGTGTAAATTACTGTTTAGAAATTGTTGCCATGAGACATTGTCTATTCTGTCATAAAAGCAGTAACTTTCTCTTCTTCCTGTGGTTCTTGGCATTACTGATTTATTCCCAGAAGTCCAAAGATTGCTTCTTCAAAGTGATAAGGTTTAGACACTTGAGGAAAATCTGGAGGAAAATCTATGGTAATTTCAGTGGTTAGTGAGGAGTGTATATTCTGTTCCATGGGTAAGTTGATCGTCAGATCCTGACTAGTTGAGAGAAGCTGTTGGAGCTAATATGGAAGCAAGTTAGTGGATGGATTTTGAGGCAGTTTTGACATGGTGTGACTTCAGCAGATGAAAGTACTCAAGCTCTTAATGGTCAAAGCCTGTGAAAGGAGCACCATGTAGGACAGAAATAATAACACAAATTTGCAGAAGTCAGAAAGAGCTGACATTTTTCTGCTAGGAGTTCATGTTGATCATTTGAGTCAATGCTATCTGAATTTCTGTTTGTATGCTGGGATATAATGGGTATTTTGGTAAGCATGGCACATTTCTAGGGGTAATACAGCTCTAAAGTCCAAGAGAACTTTTATGAGTGGATGGAGGGAGTTGGTAAAAACAAGTTAACTTGGTATCATGCATTTTGCCTTCAGCTGGAATTTTTGTTTTACTAAGTTCCCAAGTGAGAGTGGAGCAGGTTATTTCCTTCCCCCTCTACCTCCTCTGCACAGGCATATGTGGCTAGTTACTCAGTGTATGTTCAAACAAAAGTTGCCTCTAGGAGACCTGAAATATTACTGGATTTAAGTGTCATAGCCAAATCACAGCTAAAGGCTTGGAACAGTGCTGCTGTTCCACATTTCTGCAAATACAGCAAGCCTGTGCTTCCTTTGAGTACCTGGGACTGCTAATGGACCTAGCAGTTAATTCTTAACCAGCTTTTGTCACTGCCTTGGGAATGTCTCATAAGTGTTCATAAGTGGCAGTATTTCTGATGGGCATCAGCTGCTTCTGGCTAGAATTGCACTCTTAGTGGAGATTTGTTAGACAAATGTGAAGGAAAGCTTTTAGGGTCACTGCAGATCACTTAAGATCTCAACTGCTTTGTTGGGCTCACCTGTTTTAGAACACTCACTTGGTGTCTTCACTTTTCAGCTCAGCTTGGGATATATCTATCCTAAACTACCCAAGTGTTTTTCTGCAGCAATTGTCTGATAGTAGGTGACACCTTAAGAGCATCTTTGTTGCTCAACAGAACTCGAAACAGAAGAAAAAGAAGATGGTACATTGATATTGGCCGCATTATGATGTTTTTTTCCCTTGCATCTTGGATAATTTTCTTCTCAGAGAATGAATAACTTTAGGCATGGACTAATACTTTGGGTACGGTTGCCTTAAGTTCTTGTTTTTTTAAAAATATTTTTCTTTGAAGCTCGTCGGGGGCCAGTTTGACTTGGAAATGAACTTTATCATCCAAGAAGGAGAGGGCATCACCTGCATGGTGGACTTACTGGACAAGTGTGACATCACCTGCCAGGCTGAGGTTTGGAGCATGTTCACAGCTATCCTGAAGAAAAGCATACGGAATCTGCAGGCCTGCACGGAAGTGGGGCTGGTGGAACAAGTGCTCAGGAGGATCGACAGAGCTGACAACATGATTGCAGGTACAGCCTCCCCCAGTGTGGCCCTCAAACTGTGCTGCTTCTAGGCAAAATCTCATGGGCACAGTTATTAATTAGATGATAAAAATTTGACAGTGCATTGTGTTAAGCACTTCATCGCTGTTCTTTTTGCTTTTCAGATCTCTTAGTGGACATGCTGGGTGTGTTGGCTAGCTATAACTTGACAGTTCGAGAGCTGAAGTTATTCTTCAGCAAGCTGCAAGGAGAAAAAGGGAGATGGGTAAAACAAAACACAAAACTGAAACAATTTTTACTGTGTTGCTTTTATTTTTCCTAATTTTTACAAGTTAAGACTGTTTGATAAACTTCATGCTAAACAAATTTTGTATGTATCAAAAATATATAGGAAGCTTTCTTATTTTATATAAAGAATATTTTACCTGAAAGCAATTAACATACAGAGAGTAGAATAGTGATGAAGTTAAATTTCTTCCTGAACCTGTGGACTGTATTGGTCTTTTTGAACACCTGGGAATAATAAGGTGATTCAAGTGTTTTTATGCACTTTTTTTTTTTTTTTTTTTAATTCTGGCTATATGAAATTGAAGGAAAAGGGTTTAATTTTTTTTTTTTTTTAAATCACAAGAGAGAAATAAATAAAAAATGCCTACGTAGGCAATTCTGTTTGCTCCCATTTTCACAGTGCCGTACTTTACCTGAGGTTTAAAAAATATTTATCCAGTCATGGAAGTGAGAATTTTGGCAGAAATTGAACTAAAGGAAATAAGTCCCAATGAAAAATTCTATAATTTTTCTCTTGTTCCTGTGTGGAATAGAAAGGGACCCTTTTACAGCTGAGAAACTTTACTTCCCTAAAGTAAAAATGTATGTCGTAGAGGCCACCTGATAAAGTTTTTTTCAACACACAATTGTTGTTTCACTAGACTTGGGAACAATTTTAACAATCGTTTTACCTGCTGTGAATTTTAATTCAGCTCCTGTTATTTCTAGATACTCTGGCTAGTGTAGGGGAAAGCAGTGTCTCTATTGACTTCAAATAATTTTAGAAAAGAGTACACCATATAAAAGCAAGTATGCACACGTAATACTGCTGATTTTAAAAGGCCCTATGAAATAAATAACTTTGGAGATCTTAACCTGCTTAAATAAAAATACTCTAAACTTTATAGATGGTTTAAACTTAATAATAGAACACAGAGAGTATATTTAACTGTAAGTGAATTAAAGTTGTCTCTGTAACATTAACTTTTTCATTTCCTGTCTCCCTGCTATTTGCATTTAATTTCCTTTCCTTATTAAAGACCAAATACAGGGGAAAGCAAGAGAAAAATGCCACAGTTGGATTGCCAAGGAGTTGTACAACTCCATAAATCTTAAAATCAGCAGAACTGTAAAGAGACCAAGTATTTTGTTGCAATACAATTTACCTGGTCAAATTCTATAGCACTGCAGACATCTAAGCAGCTCTCAGCATTTCCTCCTCAGATTCTTGAAGCAGTGCTTAGCTGACTACACCTTTTGGTACATTTGAAATACTTGTAATGCATCATGCAATGCATAGGTTTCAGAGGGTAGCTGTTAACTACAGGGTGAAAAAGGACATTTTCAGGAAAATATCAAGATTATAAAATTGTAGTTTAAAAATAGATCTGCCAGAAAGATATGGTGTGGGGAAAGTCAAGACACAGAATTGTCCTGTCACTATGATCAGTATTTGCTATTCTTCTGTTGTTGTGAGCTCATACACTTGATTTGGAGTTTAGAGTTGCAGACTGTTGCAATAAAATCAGCAGGGTAGTGGAGAAGTGTTAAGTATTCACACTGAGCACTCAGTTTTGGTGCTCCAAACTGCTCTTGGGACTTTAATCTTTTTCTCCAGTACTTAGGTGAGAGTATAAACCAAAGCATTTTAATCTATGACTGTAGTCCTGATGAAAATTATCCTTCTGCTGATCTTCCCTCTCCCTTTTGTTAGGTATTCCCCATCTCCCATGTGCTGGCATAGGTTTCACTCAGCCATGGCCCAGAACAGCTGTAATTAAAAATTGGTTTGCATTTGTTTTCCCTAAGTTAGTTTTCATCTGGACCAGTTCATTTTCTTTAGCTTACTGCAAAATCTTACAGAGAGCTGATGGAAATGAACAGACAGAGGCAGGAATCAACATTCAGGGTCAGTTTAGTTTATGCTGGGTGATCTGGCCTTCAAGTCCTTAGTGAAGTTTCCTAATTAACTGTAATTCAGTTAACCTAGTGTATATTGTGTGAAGGTATTCATGACTGTTAATATTGTTTTATTGAAAGTGCTGAGTGTCTTAGCCGGGTGTTACTCAGTCATGTGCAAAGTTTTAAAATGTGTTAGAATTTGCCTTTTGTGTGTATAGTCTTTTCTTTCTTAGAGGTTTGTTTTTTTTATTTACAAATGTAATTCTCTTTGTCAGCCACCACATGCTGGGAAGTTACTGTCTGTGTTAAAACACATGCCTCAGAAGTATGGACCTGATGCCTTCTTCAACTTTCCGGGAAAAAGTGCTGCAGTATGTAGATATTTTACATTTCTTGTTTGTTCATTTTTCTGTTAAGGCCCTTGGTTATTTTTGTTCGTGGTGTTTTGTCTCATCTGTCATTGTCGTAGAGTTTTAACCAAATTTTTTTCTCTGCCTGACACCTACACCTAGTGCTTGAATAAATTGTGTTTATAATAGTTGTGCTATATCTCTACAGACAAACACTATTACATAAAGAATGGATACAAATGAAGCTGCTTTTTTTTGTATTTTGTTGGGGTTTTTTTCAGACTGGTTCAGTTAAATCTTGTTGCAAGGAGAATATACCTGCTTTTCACTCTAGATGCTTATGAGAAATGCATTGATCCTAGACATTTACAAGCTGAATAATACTGAGAAGGATTAAATTTAGCAATGATTAGTCATTTTGTAATTGTTCCTGTGACTCATTTCTAAGTTTTGTGGTATTCACTTGAAAAAGAATTTGAAGCTAAATAGGTACTTGGGAAACCCTGTGCAGAATCTTCTGATGGAATTCAAGTATGTCAACACTTTTGCTTCTACAATTGTAGAATGAAAAATTATGTTCAAGATTTCATGCTTAATTTGGAATAGGATTTGAATAAGATTTATCAGATGATTCTTTCCAGTTTTCTTCACATAAACCCATTAGCTTTCTGCCTTGGTGGCTTGAGATTGAATTTCACCAACTTGATGACATAATGAATTATTTTTTTGAATGAAAACTTTGGAGACTGAAAAATGCAGACTACTAGAAAAGTGCTCCTGCAGTTTTATCACATGCAACAGAACTTGGAAAGAGACAGACATGTTGTGTTCATTTTGGTTATTCATGGTTTTCTATTTAACTTCTGGTTTGTGTTTAACTTCTGTTAATTATGTTGAATGCTTCAACCATATTTTATGAGATTGGGGTGCCTCAGTAAAGCATTTAAATTTTGAAGCATCAGTTGCTATTAATAATCTTTTTTGAGGTATAAAGGTCAGTTATTAAATATTTAGGTTAATTAAAGATGGTAACAATCAGGTACAAAGAGAACAGAAGTTAGGCCAGGTTTTTTTTCTTTAGTATAGAGGAACTGTATACATTTGCAGCGTGACTCTTTTTATCAGCATGTATTTGTAGAGTGTATCTTAATCTGCACACTTTGACTTTTGTGTTGATCTTTCTACGTGAATTACATCTTACTTTCTTTAGGCTATTGCCTTACCTCCCATAGCCAAGTGGCCATACCAGAATGGATTTACTTTCCACACTTGGCTAAGAATGGATCCTGTAAATAATATTAATGTGGATAAGGATAAGCCTTATTTATATTGGTGAGTATTATGTAAAGCTGATACTGCTGATGTTCAGCTTCTATTAATTGTTCAATGATTTCTGCATCCATCTGTGTGTCTGTTGGTTTTATTCTGATTTTTCAGTTTTCGAACAAACAAAGGACTTGGTTATTCTGCTCACTTTGTTGGAGGCTGCTTGATTGTAACGTCAATAAAATCAAAGGGGAAAGGTTTCCAGCATTGTGTAAAATTTGATTTCAAGCCACAAAAGGTGAGTAAAAGAAGTAAAATCTTTCAAACATGTTTCATGAGTCTAAAATTGTAGTCTGGGAGTCTGTGTTGTAGCTGTTGATAAATCTCATCTTTCTGTAGAAAAACAGTTACACTGGAATGGGCAAAGCAAACTTGTGTTCTGAGTTCTTATTTCTTTTTAATTTTAGAACTAAAATGTGAGTTGATTTTCCTACTGGTGTTCAAGGCTGAGTTGCCTAATAGGTAGTGTTATGTGATGTTGAATGTTCCTTTTTTCACTTAGATATCCTGTTAATGTTTCTGGAACAACTGGTGTAAACATCTTGTGGGAGAACAGGCCTCCTCAGGAATTCCTTATCAGTAATCCCTTGCTGTAAATATGAATTCTGTTTGTGCTATTTGACATGCACAGCCTTTGAGAGGCTTTAGTCTGGAGCCATCCTCGCTCTTTGGAATGGCATTTGTAGTAGTCCATCATACTAAGAGTAACCCAGTTTAGAACTTATTTACAGACTAGTTTCAGTGTAAATTTGGTTCAGCATTGTCATAAAGATTTTTGGAGTTATATGCCATAAATACCTTTTAAGCTCCTGTGTGGAAAAAATGACATATTATCCTTTGACATAGCAATGCAAGAAAACTCACTGGTGATTTATTAATCTTTTCTACTTAAAATACACCTTTCAGTCTTAATTTAATTCACATAAAGAGTTGAATTTGTTCTTCTGAGCCCCACTTGAATGCTTAAGCTGCTCCCAAGTGTTTATAGAGCTATATCAATTGTTTTTTTTTTTATTGCTTAGTGGTACATGGTGACTATAGTGCATATCTATAACCGCTGGAAGAACAGCGAACTCCGGTGTTACGTGAACGGGGAGCTGGCGTCTTACGGGGAAATAACGTGGTTTGTCAACACCAGTGATGTGAGTAATCCCTGCACACTAACATCCATAGCTGAGCATCTTGATGCATTGCAGAGATATTCTTTGCCATTCTATAAATAAACTTCCCCCATTTTATGCCTTTTTAAAAAAATGTTCAAATAAAAGTGGTAACTTTTTGGTAGAGGAATAAACTGTGGGTTCTATGCATCTTGGAAGGTAATACTTATTTCTGCTGAGCCCTCAAGTACTTGTTTATGTAAAAATATTCCCTGATGAAATGCATATTTTTTGCATGAATTGCTTGTGTAGCATGGATTAAACCCTGTTTCTGGGTTCTGTTTTCTGTTTTCAGACATTTGACAAATGTTTCCTGGGTTCTTCAGAAACAGCAGATGCCAATCGAGTGTTTTGTGGGCAGATGACATCTGTTTACCTTTTTAGTGAGGCTCTCAATGCCGCTCAGATCTTTGCCATTTATCAGCTTGGCCTGGGATATAAGGTACCTTAGAATTGACTTTCCTAAGTTTAGTTCTGCCAAGGCTCTTTATGGTGGGTGTTAAGAATGTTGTGACACCTCTGTGTCCTAAAAAAAAAAAGATCTTACAGTGTAATATTTTTATGAAACTCTTCCTTGTAAGCCTATGTATGGCCTTACAAATAAGCATTAGTTCAGTTTCTTGATTTCTAGTAAAACAAAAAGAATCGTGCTCCTGTTTGCTTCTCAAAATTTCCATGTTGGTGGTTGGGAGAGGGAGAACACAACTATTATCTCTGACTGGGTTGACTTTTTCATTGAGGCAGAAAACTTTAGATCAGTTATGATGTATTTGTTTTAGAAATGTGGCTTTATAGTTGCTTGTGCTGGTGGGTTTTTTTAATGTGTGAAGTCAGTGCTGAGGATTAGTTTTGTTGCAGTGATTTATTATTTGTTTTGTTGTAGCCTGAGGGGCACTAATTGAAGGCTGTTATTCCCCAGCAGCTGTACAAACATACGCTAAAAAAGATGGTTCCTTTTCTCTCTGCTCCTCAATTATTAGTTCCTTCTGAGTGAACATTGCTGACAGTCCTGCTGTTTCCAGGCTGATGTGGTTCTTTTACATTACCCACTATCCTGGCAATTACTCTCTTCGGGGCCAAAATAATTCTGCCATTTTAATGCTGTAAAATTGACTTTGAGTCTTATGAGTCTTTGGTTCTTATCAGAACCTTTCTTTATGAAATACTGCTTGATTAAAGATGCAATATTTTAATAATTTTTTTGCAATAGTTGTTCTGATCTGTATCTTCAGATTGCTTAATTTAGTTTTTTTCCCCTTTCCTTTCTCAACCCTGCTTCCCAATCCAGGGAACGTTCAAGTTCAAGGCAGAAAGTGATCTCTTCCTCGATGAACATCACAAATTGTTGCTATATGATGGGAAACTCTCCAGCGCTATTGCTTTTATGTACAATCCAAGGGCTACAGATGCACAGCTGTGTCTAGAGTCATCCCCTAAGGATAACCCTTCTATTTTTGTTCATTCTCCACATGCCCTCATGCTGCAGGTAAATCAGTATTTTCATAGATTTGGAGGGTACAAATGGTTTCTGTTTGAAAATCATTGAAAATCCAGTTTTATAGGGATTTTGATATGGAATTGCATATAGGTTGGGATTTTTTGGGTTGGTCCTGCCCTGTTTCTTGAACTAAAGAGGATGCAAAAGGATCCTAAGGGAAGAAAAATTATGAATAAATACAAAGGCTGTGTTTGCTTTGGGTAAAAATCGTTCTTTCTCGCTTCTGACATGTTCACTCCCCTGCAGATGTTCCCTATCTCCCATACTTTGCCCTGTTGGTATGAAGTCCTTTTCTTCCCTGTGCTTTGAATGCTACCTACTGTGGATTCACCTGAGGATCTACATTGTAGATCTGTATCTAAAAGTTTCTGTATCTAAAGCAGTAGGTCAGGCATATTGGGCACTTAGTGTGACTGTGGCAGCCAGTTTGTTCTTCTTGCTATTCCTTTTTATTTGGTAATAATACAGTTTTTACATTGAAGAAGTTAAAAGCTACTTTAACAAACTTTTTATCAGTTCCTGAAGGAGGTTTCAGTATTTCTTGTTTCTTGTTTGTCAGGATGTGAAAGCAGTCTTGACGCACTCCATCCAAAGTGCCCTGCATTCCATTGGAGGAGTGCAGGTGCTTTTCCCTCTCTTTGCACAGTTGGACTATAGGCAATATTCCTCAGACCACATTGACACAACTGTTTGGTGAGTGCATGTACTTGCAGTGTCCTGGGCTTTGTTCCTTTGAAGTAAAGGAAATTACTTATTGCTTTATCAAATGGCAGGGTAGTTTGCATTGTCTTGTGCAGCAATGAATTACATCTAGCGACAAAAAGGTTACAGGCAGGACCTCTAAGTGAGGTACATGTTTGCACCAAGAGTTCTGTGAAAGCTCACAGAGAATCAAAATGTACACATATTTTGTACTTGATATATATACTCATATTTTTTTTGTGTAGCAGAATTATGGATAATTCTCTTGAGCTTATTCCTGTCATGGAAAGAATTCACTGAGGAAGGCTTCAAGAGAAACTCCAGGAAGGGTGAATTTTTCAGCTACGTGAACTCATTCCCTGGAACTTTTCTTTGGGTTTTTTTAACCTTGAGATTTTTGGAAGATACTGTTACTGAGTGTTGCTGCTGGGCTTTTCCTCTGGTTTGAGCTCTGTTTCAATTCCATCCAACTTCGGAACACCCAGACACAGAAGCTGGTGGAGCTCCAGAGCTGTTAAGTTAAAGACCAGCAGTAAAAGCAAACTGATTGCCTTTTAGAATTCTGGTGTAATTTGCTCTGATTCATTGCATTTGTAATTTCACGACTGTTTAAAGATGGTCTGGATACATAGTGTTGCTTAGAAGGGATGGTCATAATGTTCCTTCAGCCCATCTATTTGTGTCTGGGTGTCTCCTGAGCTGGCTCAGACTTGGGCTTCTGTGATAAGTCAGGGGTTTGATGCACTTGCAAATTGGTCCAGCAAGAAAGGGATTTTCAACTGGTTAGTCTTGATCCACAGGCACTAGTGCCTTGACAGGAATAGTCCCTCTGGCAGCAGCACAACAGCAAAGGTGTGTTTAGAAAAATATCTGCTCATCTGATAGCAGAGGAAGTAAAATGGCAATTTTAACTGATCTTGCAGAAGTCTGTAATTGAAACATGAAGCAGAGAGAAGTACAAATTTAACTGTTGCCTTTTTGCAAGAATTCAGAAGGATTTTGCTTTTTAATGGTTATTTCAAAATCCAGAATTTCAAGTTAGAAAAGCATTAACAAAATCAAGAAGATTTTTGAAGCAAGCGTTCAAAATTTGGTCTTGCTTATTGTTTAAAATGTTCTGAATTGAACGTTTGCATAACATGTTTCTGGGTTGTGTGGTGGGAGTATTAATTTGGAAATACCTTGTCTTGTTGTAACCCTTTAACGTGTTTTCGTTTGGTAAACCATGTTTTCCAGTTCTACTTTACTGGCATTCATCATGGAGCTGTTGAAGAACTCTATTGCTATGCAAGAACAGATGCTTTCCTGTAAAGGCTTCCTTGTGATAGGATACAGCCTGGAAAAGGTAAAGTGGATCTTCCTTGATGTCTTACATTAATGTTGAGTTCTTTTTTGAGTGAAATACTTTTCCTAGACTGTTGCAAGGTTCTCCTTAAGCAGATCTTCTTTTGCAGTCTTCCAAAGCCCACGTTACCAGAGCTGTGCTAGAACTTTGCCTTGCCTTCTCCAAGTACCTGAGCAATTTACACAATGGGGTGCCCCTGCTGAAGCAGCTGTGTGATCATGTTCTGCTGAATCCTGCAATATGGATTCATATCCCAGCACAGGTAAAATAGCTTATTTTACAATAGGCAATTATTTTTTTACAACAGAAATCATCAAGTTGTCTTCAGGTTCTGCTTTGCTGCATATAGTTGTCAAGTTTTGCAGACTCCCAGGGTTTTCTGGGAGTTGGGAAATGTACAGTGTTCTGCAGAACAGAGTTGTGACTTTTGACCTAGACTGGGAAGGAAGTTTGGATGGGTTAGTTGGGAAAAAGTCAGGAATTTTTGAAGAGGAAATTATCTTGGTTGTCAGATTTTAAGTCTTGATATAAATTGAAAGTGAGTATTTTTGTTCAGGTGAATCTCTGTTCTCTGTCAATGAACAACTTTAATTACAACATGCAAGCTGAAACCTTCTTGCCAGCACTGTAGAGTTTCAGAAATATAACAAAATTTTCATCATTTTGCTGAGGTTTTAAGACTAAACTATGCAAAAAAGCCTATTTCTTTAAGACATTTTGGTAGATGAAATGTAAGAATTCAGTTGAGGTGTGATGGTTTTTTGTTTTCCTGACTGGTGGTGTAGGCTCAGCTGACCTTGTACACTTACCTGTCTACCGAGTTCATTGCCACTGTGAACATTTATGGAGCGATCCGGCGCGTTGGGACAGTTCTGTTGGTCATGCACACCCTCAAGTATTATTACTGGGTGGTGAACCCTCAGGATCGCAGTGGGATAACTCCCAAGGGCATAGGTATGTATCTGTAAATACTGATTTTTTTTTTTTTCCTCACAATCTGATGTTTGTTTTAAAAAAGTTTTGTATACAATGTTTAGAATAGAACTGTCAGTTCTTCAGAAATAATTCAGTGGGTTGGGTTCCGTGTAACAGTGAGAGTGATGTGCTTTTGTCCTTGAAAGATTAATTTTTCACAACCTATAGGAAACTTTCTTTAGAAGTAATATCATCTGCCATCAGGCACCTATGTGAACTGATACTAGACAGAAGTGGTCAGAGAAATGGTAGGATGTTGGAACTGTAGAGCTGTGCCTGGAAATATGCTCTTTCTCTGTGATTTTTGGAATTTCAGAGAGAAGCAGGTGATGGGCGAGAGCTAGGTGTACTAGGAGTGAGTGCTCCCTAGATGTGCCTTACTTCCTGCCACCAGCTTCTCAAAATGACCAGCCCTTCCTGTTAAAGGGCTGTAAGGATTGTTTTGTAGTATTTTTCATCCTTTAAGAAGCAAAACATGCATGTTTTCTATTTTTTTTTAGTCTCATGGATTTACTTAGTTTTGTAAGTCATTATTGAGCCTGAGGCAAGTGGATGAGTAGGGATGGTCAGAGTAATGCTGTTTAATGGCTTATTTTGACTGGGCTGGTTTATACTGAAAGTAGCTGTTCTTAAACCAAATATGCCTGTGGGCCTATACTTTATAAAACCAGACTCATATGAGCACTTTCATTCTTTAGATGGTTTGCTTTTCTGTGATGAGTAAGATCATGAGAACTGTGACCCTACAGGCAGATGTAAAAACTATCCCCCAAAATGTGTTTGCAACAGTTCATTTGCTTTCTGTACCAAAGCTTTTACTTGACTTTGACACTTGGTTGCACCTGTTTTTTTAACCTTGCCTCTCCTGGGAACTACTGAGTGTTGAAGTGTTTAAAATGTTTCTTCGAAAGTCTCTATGCAGAGATGGCAGAAGCCAGTCCTTTTTCAGTTAACGAATTAAGTCAGGTCATCCAAGGTACTCCTTATACATAGGATTGTAAGATTGATTTTTGTGTATTTATCCAGTGTATAATAATGGCATGTAGCTCTTCCTTTTGAGCTATGGCAGAACTTTAAAAAAAACCCTGTAAACTGATAAAATCTAAAATCTGGAAATTCTGACATAAAGTTCTCATATCAGTCTTATTCCTTGCATGAAGTTGGTTTATAGCACTACAGGGAAACATTAAAATCATCAGAATTTAGATGAAGCCTTAGTGGAACCTCACTGATCAGACATTTTGCTAATGAAGTGTGATAAAACACAGTACTGATTTGTGGTCTGAAACAGGTGGTGGAAAGACTTAGAATTGTGACTACTTTACCCAGAAAATGCCTTTTACTTTTCTTTTTGTGAAAATGCAGTCTATGCTAATAACAGCTGTTAATTTGTATTTTATATATCTACTTTTCTTTTGTAGATGGTCCACGGCCTACTCAGAAGGAGATTTTATCCCTGAGAGCATTTTTATTGATGTTCATTAAGCAGCTAGTGATGAAGGTAGGATAGCTTCAAATTATGGTAGGATATTTGAGTTTCCTTTAATATAGAAATGCCTAACAAGCTTTAAAAACACTGAATTTTGTGATAGTAAATAAACAGAAAAGGCATGTAAGGTGCTGCTTTTTGTTGGGGCTCTTGCCACAGACTGCAGTGCTAAAGATACATTTTTTCCCCTTTTAAGCTATTTTTATCAGAAGTGGAGCTGTTATTAGCTTAAAAATGTTTACCTTTGGGAAAATAAGTACTTAAATTCTTGGGTTTTTTTTTTTTTAACATGAACAGTATCAGCTACATCATAAGTGCCTAAAGACTAAAGAGAAACATTTGATATTCTATGCTGTGGGTCAGTGGGACAGAGGAGGACAAGAAAGACTCTATCAATAAGTTTCACAACTGGTTCTTGGAGGAATACTGGAATTCAACAGCTCTACTGCTTATAGGCTCTTCATGACCCTCTCCTATCTTAAGTTTTGGTCTCTTTTTTCCCTTCTGTGGGCTGACTTTTCTTGTCTTTGAATCTGCCTCCCTTTTCCACTTTTTCCCTGTGGTGCTAGTGGACCAGTGAACTCTGCATGAAGCAGTAACTACCAGAAAAGCTCTGCCCTTGACTCTTTAACTCTTTCCTTAAATTGGATATGCTGCAAATGAAATATCAGGGATGTTTTAACTATTAAACTCTAAAAGACTGTCATTAAGTTTTAGGTTCATTCTTACTTTTTTTTTTTTTTTTCAAATTTCTGTCAGAGATTTATAACTTGGACAATTTTGGGTAGAGTTTCACCAGGTTTGTTGTGGTTTAACCTCAGCTGGGAACCAAGTGCCACACAGCCACTTGCTCACTCCCCCAGCAGTGGGATCAGGGAGACAGTCATGACAGCAAAAGCTTGTTGTGAGTTGGGATAAAGACAGTTTAACAGGGAAAGCAAAAGCCACACACACTAGGAAAGCAAAACACGGAGTTGATTCCCTGCCTTCCAAGGACAGGCAGCTGTTCAGCCACATCCAGGAGAGCAGGTCCCCATCATGGGTAACAGTGACTTGGGAAGACAAACACCATCACTCCAAACATCCTCCCTTCCTCCTCCTTCCCTCACTTTATATACCGAGCATGATGTGACACGGTCTGGAATGTCCCTTTGGTCAGCTGGGGTCACCTGTCCCAGCTGGCTCTCATCCCACCCTCCCAGGTACCTCCACATTCCTTGCAGTGTGGAAAGCAGAAAAGGCTCTGGAACTGTGTGAGCCCTGCTCAGCAATAAAAAAAACCCCATCCCTGTGTTATCAGCACTGTTTCCATCACAAATCCGAACTATAGCTGCATGCTGGCTCCTGTAAATAAATTCTATCCCAACCAAAACTTGCACAACAATAAAGCAAGTTTTATTATCCTTTAGCAAGTTTTCTATTTGTACATAGTGGTGCAAAATCTTTTTGGGAAATGCAAGTCTTGCTTTAAAAAATAAAAATCCCTAGAAGTGGAGAAGTCCACTTTTGCCTGCCCTCTAGAAACCGTTGTCTTTTATTTTATTTTCACAAAAAATACCTCAAGGCATATTGCTGGCATAGGTGCCATAGATGGCTGAGATTTCTTCAAAGTTGATAGCAACTGAAGATGGGCTTCTCTAGTGGAAAATAAGAAGCAAACATATAGCTATGAGTATAAATAAGAGCCTTATAATTAAACTTCCAGATCTGCTTTTGAGTCCTTTATGCTACCTCAATTTAATTCTTCTATTAACAGGAAGCCCTCAGTTAAAATTAACTGTAACAATTAGCATGTATTATTCTACCAATTTCATATACTATATTGCTGTTCATCTTGTTTTTATGCCTGTGTTGAAATTGCCTTAAACCACTTTTATGGCATTCAGTGGGTACTTATGGGGGCAGGATAGAAGCAACCTTGCAACTATGAAGCTATTACAGGATCAAGTGGAAGCAAATTTGTTGTGTGGTACTTGCTTTGTGATATAAACATTTCTTGTAACAATGCTTTTTGTGGAAACAGCATTGTATACTTGAAAGGTGATACTAAAACCTCTTTGTTTTTAAAGGACTATGGAATAAAAGAAGATGAATTGCAGGCTATCCTCAATTACCTGCTCACTATACACGAGGTAATTTTTAATTTGGGGAATGTGTTTATGAAGAGTGACACACTAGTGCTGTTTGTGACCACCAAGTGGTTGAATAATTTCAAATATAACCTCCTTTATGCCACAAGATGGCTCTGCAGAGGAAGTAGCATATATTGTCCAATTCTTTAGAGTAGTGTGCTGATATGTCAATATTGTTGCAGTGATTTAAGCACTATGTTCAATGTTAGATTGAAGTTCATTAAGCCAGTAAGTCAAAATGGTTTCTTATGTTGTTCTGCAAACCAATTTACCAAGCAGAAAAACAGATGGTGAGACTGACTTTAAAAAAAGTCAAAACCTTGTTTTAGGCTGCCTAAGTAATAGTTTTTTTGTTTTTCCTCTCCTTTTTATTTTGCTTCTTAAATAAAGCAATAAAATTGAAAACATGCATTAAAAAAATAAAGATATATGTTAATGGCATCTAAGAGAAACATATAAACTTAATTGGGAGAAAATGTTGGTTACCACTGATACATCTGCATCTTCATATTTTAGCACCAGGAAAAGGCACTTTATGCCAGATGCAACATCAAAGACAAGGGAAATGGGGACATAAATCTAACTGATCTCATCTCTGTAAGGGTGCTTGAAAAGGGTAAAATAAGGAATTAATTGAACTTCATTTCAAGCAGTATAGATTTTTTAAAAAAAATTTTTGCTTACACCTATATTTTCCTGTTCTTCTCTGCGCTGATTACTACTACTTGGTAGTACCATAGTCAAGCAATTCTACTTCATGTGGAGAAGTGAAAAATAAGACTCTTGGTAATATCCAAGTGTGAACTAAAATAGCAGAAGCTTTATATAGCCTTCAGATGAGGATGTGGTGTTTTAAATATCTTAGCAGTTTGCATACTCAATTGTAAAAGATCCATGAATGCTGAGTCCCACAATCTAACTGTGAATTCAGAAAAATATCAACAAAAAAAAAAAAAAAAATTTAGCCTTCCCATATGGCTAAATAGTGATAGTGTCTGTAATGTCAGCTGGCAGTATCATCAGGTGAACAGAATTGTTCAGGAGGATGTAAAACTGATTTTCTGATAGAGTATTTGTTCAAAATACTCTAGAGTAAAGAATCAGAGTATTTGTTCAAAAGTGCTGGACAGTGTTTTATTTATGGGCACGTCTTGTTTTAAAAATAAACTTTCATTTTAATACTATGGAGTATGGGAAAAGACAGTTGCATTTTGAGATACAATGAACTTGGAACAAATGAATGAACTGTAGCTTAGAGTGCTTTAGACTGAAAGTATGGAAAACTTTACTAAGCAGCTTGAATTACACATTTAAAATATTGTCTGAGGCAGGTGGTAGTGTTTTTTTTCCTCATGGTTTGAACATTTCTGAGTAGAAACTTTTCATTAAACACCACACGGTGCCCCAGAAAATGTGCAGCAGTTTATTTGTAGCTCCTGTGCAGGAAAGGATTGGGAAATACACATGCAAACAGAGGAACACGGGTGTGGAAGGAAGTAACCTAGTCTAAATTTCCATTGCCTGTCAAATCCTTACATCCCAGACACTGATATATTACTTTTCACCCTAAACAATTAAGTATAGTTTTCGTAATGTTTTCTCCTGCACTTGCCTTTTAGAGCTATAATCCTTTTGATCCTGGCCAAAGTGATTTGGTCCTTAGTTTATTATTAATCTCCACATACTTTTGAAATATTTTGTAGTGATTCTTCTTAGCCAAAACAATGTTCTAGTGTATGTGTTGTGATTTCAAGTTTGTAACTTTTATCCGACAGGATGACAATCTAATGGATGTCTTGCAGTTGCTGGTTGCTCTGATGTCAGAGCATCCTGGTTCTATGATCCCTGCATTTGATCAGAGGAATGGATTACAGTAAGTCTGGATTTTCTAAGTGGGAAAAAGGAAATAGTGTTTTGACTATCCTGTTGCTTGCAGGAATTCCCATGAAATCTGAACGGTTCTCATCAGCATGTGTTGCAATCATAGACTCCTCATCTTGGGAGATTTTGGGGTCCAGGTGTTCGTTTTGACAAGAGGTGCTGTTGGATTTATTATCAATGAGGTGTTTTTTAATGTTTCCAAGCTGTCAGTCACAGTTAAACAGGGGCTGATCCATTTCAGTCTGTGCATTGATGTCTTCATCTACCAGTGCTCTGTCTTCAGCCCCCCTTTCTGACAGATTTTTAGAGCTGGGAGGGGGCTGACAAAAATTGATTCAGATGTCTTCTGATCCTTGTTGGTTTTCTTCTCTTTTTTTTTTTTTTTTCTTTCCTGTGGGACTTTTCCAGAAAACATTTTATTTGTTTAGAAGTAACACTTTGTGCTATGCACTATTTGCAGTCTTTTTCCCAATAAGCAGAAAAATAGTGTTTAACACTACCATGTGAGAAAAGTAGGGGAATTAGCAAATTCTACTTGTACAAGTAGAAAATCTGCTAGAGGAGTTAAGTTATGATTATGATTTTGTCTAGTGGCTCTCAGAGGGTGGTCACAGTATTGAACTTTCTAGTTTAAACAGGAATCTGCCTGAACATAGTGGAGAGAAAATTGGTACAGGCAAACAAATGTAAGGACAATTGGTAGAAGGATATGGGGAGTAGTGATTCTCTCACTGTGTAAAGGCAGAGTCTTGTTTCATGCATTTAGTTGCACCTATTGGTTAACCCCTGTTTACACATGTATTTTTTTTCCAGTTGGCCTTTCTCAAGAGACTGCATTCAGGCATGTTTGTAATTGTTTTCTACCCTTCTAGTGCTAGACTTTTTTTTTTTTTTTTTTAACCCATTTTCATCAGATTTGATTTCCTTTGTATGGTAATGTATTACGTATGGGAAACTATTAAAACCCTCTAAATAATAAAGTATTTGAATGTCAGGTTGGGTCTCCAATGCAGTACATTTGGTTTTATTTAACAACTAGCAGTAGGTGCTTTCTTTTTTGTTAACAAGTATATGAGCAAGTCAGCATGAATAGTGAGTCCACAGTGAGAAATCACTGTTTTCCTGTCTCCTTTGTTACACTCCTTGCTCTGGTATTGTCTCCAGTCACTTAATGGATTGTTTGTATGCTTCTTGATACATCTACTTTTTGCAATTAAGGCATGATAATCTTGAAATTTATAAATAATTTTTCAAAGCTTTTATAAATTTTTTGAGTTCTCTTGAAATTGAAAATGTTAAAATAACCAATCTAGTGGGGGAAAACAAAAGACAGCAAATGCTTTTTTGCTATACAGTTAGGAAACCCTGATAGTGTTCTGTAAAGGACAGCAGAAGAAATGGATTCTATTGCTTGAATGGCCAATGCATCATAGATTTGCTTATTTTATTCCTTTTATGGTTTCTGTGATTGTAGCATTCTCCAGAATAAATTACCTGTTACACGTAACTGGTTTTTAATCACCCTTAGGTTTTACCTTTAATTCTGGTATAGAACTAATTTTTTGATTTTTGTCTTAGTTCAGGTGTCCTGAGAATTATTTTTGGGTGTGTAAAAATCAAAGTACATAACTATGGATGAGTGCTCAGTTACATATAGATTAAGCCTAAAAACTTGAAGTCCTTGGACTCTTTAAAACTTGCACATCTAAAATGCCATGTTGTAACATGGAATAGTGTTGGAAGGGCTCTCCAAAATTGTTTAAATGAGATAGGTTTTTCCTTCCCCCTAGAGAGGTGATCCAAATTTCTTCAAAAAATTTATCGTAACTTATTTATGATAAAGCATAAGTGCTGTGCCTTCTCTTCCAATATGATTTCATGGGACATTAGGAAATTAGTATTTTCTTTTTTCAAAGATAGCTTAGTAGCCCATGTAGATAAGTGAAATCATATTTCGCAGATTTAAAGATCTGTTGGATCCTATGAGCCACAGTCCAACTAGAATCAGATAATAATGTGGCCCTAAGCACTTTACTGTCTAAAAAGTAAGTGATGAAAGAAATTGGATGTAACTGATAAATGCATTTAGATATCTTAAGTTTTTGTGGAAGGTTTACAAGGACCAAAAACCTGAGTTTGTTATTCTTCACACTGACAGAAGACCAATGTGTTTTCTCCACTTAGGGTTGTCTACAAGCTTTTAGCATCACAAAGTGAAGGCATCAGGGTGCAAGCTCTGAAAGTGATGGGATATTTCTTAAAGCATCTTGCTCCAAAGTAAGTACTGATTTGGGTCTTAAAACTAAACCTCCCAAGAAAAGAAGGAGTAAAGGTAGGTTGTGACACAGACATTGTATACTTTATTTTGGTTATAAATTATTTGGTGTATGTACACATTTGTGTGTAAAGGGGAAAAAGCTGTATTTGAGGTTAATCACTTCTCTGAATAGGAGCTTCTCTTCTTCACCTATCCCTCATTCTGTTTGTCATGAATGTATTTTTGATATGGTGGAATTGCTTGTTGCTGGCAGCTGGTGTCCAGGCATTATCACTTTCTTACCAAGCTGATTGAATTTACTTGCAGTATGCTCTCCTGCTTTTTAAATCACCTTTTCCAGTGTAATCAATAGCAAGAATTAGACTGGTGAGGTGGAGCCCCATGTTACTGAAAACTAGGTTTAACATGTTTCAAGTTGACTGTGACAGTAGGTAACTATTGGGATTGCTGTCCATGGGTGCATTTCTGAGTAAAATTAGGGCAAAGGTGTCCTTTCCTTAGTGTTTATCAAGAAATCCCCAAGGCTGTGTTTCAGGTTTTTGGGCCCATGTGTGAATGGACCTCATTTATAGAAGAAAGCTGGCTGCCTTCAGGGAATGATCTGTCCTTTCAGAATCTGAAGACTTGCCCTTTTCCTTCAGCAAAAGTGAAAGACTTAAGGAACAAACAAGAAACATATCTTCCCAGTGATTTTGTATTTCTTGAGGCATATGTTTAAACTTGTTTTCCCCTAAAGCAAAGAATGCATGTTTATTTTCTGTCTCTACCATTTTAGGAGAAAAGCTGAAGTCATGCTTGGACACGGATTGTTCTCTTTGTTGGCTGAAAGGCTGATGCTTCAGACAAGCTTATTCACCATGACCACATACAATGTCCTGTTTGAGGTAGTCATACACTGTAGTTAGGATCCAATCTTTCTAATTACTTGTAAGACATTGTTAGAAAATTGCTTACATATTTGTGCTGATATGTTCCAGATGACATTAAACCTTAGTGTGATGCAGCTGAGTGCTGTTTTTTTTTCCCCTCAAAGCTCACTACTTTGGATTTACCCCCTCCTTAACTTGGTTATGCTCATTATGAACAATTCTAGATAATGAGTAACCTGTATGTCTCAAGCAGAATCTCATGTAGATGTGGAATTTTATCATAGCAATGATCTTGCCTTAGGATAATTGCTTTGGTTAGATTCACATTCATCTTCCAGTGTGTTTTAAATAACAGTACGCACTTAAGAGAAAAAAAAAAAAAGTAGCTTATAGAGTTGTAGAAACAGGATGAAATAAATTATCAAGAAAGTTAGTGGGGATTTTTGGGAATGATTTTTAGAATGATGATGATTGTTCTGCATACAACCATCAGTAAGCTGTCGTCTTGTACATTGATGTGGCATCTTCTTCTTTCTAGATTCTGACTGAACAGATTTGCACTCAAGTAATACATAAACAACATCCTGACCCAGATTCAACGGTGAAGATACAAAATCCTCGTAAGAATGATACACATTTTTAATTGTTACCTTAAGAAAAGTCTACTTTAAAAGAACCCCATCAATAAAAAAGCTTATTAATTACAACTACCAGTCTTCTAATCTTAGTTTTACATTTTTTTCACTCTAAAAGACAGATAACTTGTATTTAGTTGGAGTTATGTATAAAGTCTCCATAGCTCTTCAAAACAGACACATATTTTATGTGTCTCTAGTTCATAACTCACCTGTTTTGATGGTGCAGTCACGTTATGAAATGGTTTTTCAAGACTTGTATGCACAGGTTACTTTGATTTAATACATGTTAAAGTTCCAGCAAAATTCTGACTGCATTATTTAGTGATGCCAGACTAAATTACCTGAAATATCGAAACACCTTTCATCTCAAATTACATTCAGTGTGACAATGCTAGATGGAAAATAAGAGAAATGTATCTGCTTACTGTTTTGGTTAGCTTACTTTATTGGAAATATCTTGATATGAAACTTTAGATGTCTTTTGAACTTAGAGAAAATACTGATCTCCTTTCCTGAGTTAAATACATTATTAATGTGCTCTGTACATCATGCAGTGGACTTATGATAGCTTTGGGAGTTAACTTTGTTCTGGAGAAATAACAGATTTTTCACTTTTGTAGCTGCTTTGTTATTAACGGTAGGTCACAGTAGGTGTACTTCAGGTGGAAAGTGGGAGAAGGGAAAAGAAAGCAAGGCAGATATGGAGGAAAGAAATCTGGTTGCATTATGCCATTTCCCTTCTGGCAAATCTGTATGAAGCAGGAGATGTGAGCGTGTTTTGCTTTGCTGTTGCTTTCTCCTAAGATATTTGAAGTTGACAGTCACTGCTGTGGTCAGTATAGACGATATGGGGAGTATATAGTCTGAGTTGATTCTGAAATTATGTAGGTCTGGTAGGAAGAGTGACTTCTAGAGGCCCTTTTTTGGATCCTTATTATTATCAAATAAGGAATTTCTCTTTAAAGAAGTTGTACAAGATGAACTGCAGTTATGCAGTGACTGTGTTTAAATTACACCCTAATTCATATACAAAGTTGACTTCTTTTGAAGTAACAAGACACTGCCCCACTGCTTCAAAAAGTGTGATGTACCCTCAATTTTGATCTCCTAAAAATGCAGAAAACCTGGTGATTGTAAGAGATAAAATTTTATATTAGGAAGGCTTTTTTATAACAGAAATTGTTAAGTTTATTTGGAAGTTGGTCACATTCTTCGAAAATTCAGTATTATTAAGGTAGAGCAAAATCTCAAGAGTAGAGCATTTTTTCCATATATTGGTTTTCTAAATGAAGCTTTTTAATGTGAACCTCGTGTAAAAATGGTTCTGACAGGTTCTGGTAGCTTATCAATTGTCATGCAGTAATATTTGTGTTGCTTAAACATGGTAATTCAATGAATTCTATTTTCTTTAGAGGCCTGCAAATCCCCCTGATGGGTGACTAGATTTGAAAATATTGGAGGAAGGGATTTGTTTTACTTAAACCTTCTTCTCCAATAGAGATTTGCTTTTTCTCAGTATAAAATTTGTGGTGTCACTTCCCTTGTACAAACACTGTTGAAAGAGACCTTGTGTTTTATGCTGTGCTTGGTCCTAATATTTTGTTACTCATGAACTGTTTTACAGAGATTTTGAAGGTTATTGCAATCCTGATCCGTAATTCTCCACAGTGTCCAGAAACTCTGGAGGTCCGGCGGGCATTTCTCTCGGATATGATTAAACTGTTTAATAACAGCAGAGAAAACAGGAGGTAAGGTGGCTTGCTCTATGCACAAGTATATAAAATAAATAACAAGGTCTCCTTGTAAATTAAACTCATGAGGGCAGATACATCTTCATTGCTGTTTCAGCAAATTCTCTGCTTTAGCCAAATCTTCAGTATGAAAAATTAGAGAAGTTTGTATGTGGCAATTTTTTAAAGCATGTTTGATTCTTAATTTAGCTGTTGTATATATTTCTAAGATGTATTTAAAAATATGATTCAATAGCATGTGTGTGTTTTTGCAGGAGTTTGTTGCAGTGCTCTGTCTGGCAGGAGTGGATGCTTTCCCTTTGTTGTTTTAATCCAAAGACTTCAGAGGAGCAGAAGATAACTGAGATGGTGTACACCATATTTCGGATTTTGCTGTACCATGCAATAAAATATGAGTGGGGTGGCTGGCGTGTGTGGGTGGATACACTGTCAATCACACATTCAAAGGTGAGATGAACCAAATTTCAGGAGCATTTCTGAAAAATTTTGTTGCTGGTCTTGTGTTTTAGTAACAGCAGGAACACAAGGTGGCGCACCATAGCTATTCATCAGCAAAAATACCTTTTAGTAACATCAAAAGGCTGTAAAACAAATGAGTAAAAAGCAAAGAAATCCAAGTTAAGGCAGATGCTTCAGCTGTTAAACTGTCATGGAATATGGGGTGAGAGTGCAAATCCTTGCAGTATAATGATACTATTACCCTTTGTCATTGCTCTGTCTGAATCTTGTTGTTACAATCAGAGTTACATCATAAAAGTTATTAATGGTTCTCTGAATAAGGCACAGTAGTACAAAAGGTATTTTATACTGCCTGAACAAAAGAGTGAGGCCAGAGTGAGGCCTCAGAATTATTCTGGTTGTCAGAATATTTACTTATAATGAAATAAATTATAAATTAGCTATTTCTAAAGGTGTGCAACTTAGCAATGTGAAAAAGACATTTGTGTATCCAAAAGATCTCTTTATGATACTAAGGAATTGTTGACATTTCTGAGGTCTTGGATTTTGAATGAATTTTTGTCTTAAAAAAGGTCAGTCTCTGCAGACAGCAAGAACCTTGTTATTTTGCAGTTCTGTCTATTGCATTGAGAGGTCAAAGATGGATTTTTGGGCTATGGGGAGACAATGGTAGAAATCTGTGTGATAAAAATGAGTGAAATAACTTTATTTAACAGTCGCTTAGCTAAGTGGAATTCCAGTGTAGAGCAACCAGGACCACATTTTAACCCTTACAGAGATCACATTTTAGGTGTTGGACCATTCTTAATACTCTTTTTTGTTGGCTTTGCAGTCTTCAAAAACCAGTTTCCCCTTTTTGCCCCAAGATGCAGAGAGCATGGGTGAATTGTACAATGGTGAGCTGTATCCAGAGTAAAGATCCCTAAGTGCTTTTGTATAAAACTGGCATAATTTAGCATGTGTGTGGTTGCTGGGAATCACTGGGAATTGTCCCTGGGGAAAGATGGAGAGGTGAATAAAGGAATACCACCTTTCCAACTCTTACTCAGAGCTTTGGTTTCTTGAATTAGCTAGCACATTATCTTATAATCTTATTATAGTTTTATTCCTAGACTCCTTTTGTGAGATAATGTAATGTCAGAAATGTTGTTTAAGCAGCATCTCTGTCAGAAAGGTTATATGGATTTTTGGTTGTTCTCTTCGGTGACTTCATGTGGCTAATCAATGATCTAGAGTTCCTAGAGGAAAAACGCAAGATTTTATTGTGATGCCATGGCCAATGTCAAGAACAAAACCTTGCAGTTTTAGAAAAGACAAAAAAAATAGATATAAATAATGTTGGTCTGGTTTATTAATTTGTATTTTAAACGCTGTATCTTTTTGTGGAAGGCCATAGTGAATGAGAAGATGACTTACTTCCATCTGTGTTTCTCGTTTTTGGTTCCTGGCGACAGGGAGGTATCCTTGGTTGTAGGAGTAACTCCCTGTGAGTTTTCCCAAGTCTGACTTCGTTGACTTTCTGGTCAATATAAAATATCTGTCTGTTCTTCAGGCCCATTTCAGAAGTTGAATGATGGCAAGTTTGGAAGTTTGTGAGTGGGCAGTGTGGTGGTGGAATGTTGAAGGACTCATAAAGGAATTCAGTTTGTTCAGACATCAGTACTAACACTAGTTCCAGAAGCCAAAATGAGAATGTTTAAACAGCAAAAGTAGCCAGGAACTAACTTTACAATATTGATATGAATGATGATGCCATTATCAAGATTTTAAAATTTCACCTTTATTATGCACTTCCCGTTTGAACTTTTTTTGTAAGTCATGCATACAATTCATGTAACTAGCCATATAAAACTAGATGATACTTCAAAGCTGCCTTTTAATTAGGATAAATCACAAAAAACTCTTAAAATGTCCTCATAAACAGATAATTATAATGATTTTCAAATCTTGTTAATTTTACTTACTTTAGTCTTGTACCCTGTTATACCGCTATTGAGATTCACAGAGATTCACACAACCTGGTGTAGGCATAATTCGGTGGGCAAATTGTTCGATGCTAAGTGCATCTCAGATGTTTTTGATTTCTAGCATGCTTTCAAAGTAATGTGGGAATTATGGGAAAAACAACATTTCCTTAGCATTGCTAAGAGAATAACCAATTTGGGGTTTTCCTATTTCATCTCTAATTGTATTGGGTTACTGCTTATTTTTCCTTTTTACAACCCTCTGTGCTGTTCGTGCCACTAATTTATAACACCATTCTATGATAAAGAACTAGTACATAAAGGACCAGTGTTACAGAATTGGATAGGTTTTGCAGAGCTACACATCAAGATACATGCAGCTGCTATAAAAAGCCAAAGAAACTCAATTGCAATTTTATTGTCCAGTTTGATAGATTTCCTGCCACCTTTGTAGCAGGGAAGCTGTTTGTCACTGTAACCCTCTCCTCCAACAGCTGCACAGTGTTTTATAAGCAGCAGCAGCTTTTCCAGCATAATTGCACTGCATTGGCTTCCTTGCACTCAGAATTTAGAAGGTATGTAGTGTGTGCAACCTTTTAAAAGCCAAATTTCTTGGTATGACTCATGTATATTGTTAATTTCCATTTTATTTTTTGATTCTTTCCAGATATTAAACCATTGTATACAAAGGTATTTAATTGTTGCTTCTAGTTCAATGAAAATACTATTGTAAAAATTAAATCACAGCTCCAGTTTGTTCTGGCTGACCAGTGTTGAATTTATGAAAGCATTCAAGAACTTCTGTTTTTTAAACATTGCAACCATGCTAACCAGGCCTTAGTTTTTATCTGTCTGGTTCTGTTACTTTTTACAAAGGACCAATGATTTGGAGGATAACACTAGGAAACAAGTAAAGAATGGTGGATAACTTCCCTTTTTAACCTTTCAGCTTCCCCAAGTTTTAAAAGAATGAAATTATTTACACAATAGAATACACTTGTAAATTATCTGAATGTTTTAAACTACTAGGAAGACTAACATCTGCTTATTTCTGGCCCTTAAATATATTATACTGCTTAAAAGTTGATTCATGTTACCTTTCTGTTAAAGAAAATATATTCAGGTAGAAAATGATTTTTAGTTTTTAATAGCTCAAGAAATTTTTCGTAAGACTCAGATGTGTCAATATGTGTAAGCTCCAGTTCTGTTGCTGTTTAAATTGAAAAATTTTAGTCACTGATCTGAACATCTTAAAATGTTAATAGTGGGACCTTACAGTACAGTGTATTTCTAACTAATTGCCAATTTTCAGTCTAAAGTACAGTTGTAATAAACATTGTGTTAAGTAAATTAGTGTATTCTTTTGTGCCCCGCTCAATTTAATTTAAGAGGGTGGAAAAGAAACCCAGAGCATTTATGTGTGCTATGTTTGCCAGGTTTTCATCATTGTCTGATGAGGGAAAACTGGCAAAAGCTGCAGAGATTGGGTGATGGAGGAGTTAATATATGGTGGCAATTAAAAAACTAATTTGCAGAGAAGTGAATGTGGCTCAGTAGTTTTAGAAGGTAAGAGGCCATCAGAGTCTGGAGTCCAAATCCTGCTGGCATCCAGGATTTGCTTAGGATGGTTTTGCCTGTTTTTTATCCCTGTTATGAGGGCAGGAGGGTCTCCCACAGCAGAGATCTTCAGCTCCAGGGAATTTTGAAGGCTTCAGGTGTTCTTCAGTCCTCTGAAAAGTGTATCTTCATTGCCCTGAGGGGAAGCAGAGGTACCTGGCCCCGAGGGTCATTGTACCACTGCAGGTTTTTGGTTTTCACTTGTGCAATCCCCAGTATATCAGTGAAGCAAAGCTGGAAGTACCTTGAAATTATTCAATATTATGTTCATTCTAATGGTGTAAATGGTTATTTTCAATAAATATGACTTATTCTACATATAAATGATTCTCAGCTTGTCACCTGAGGTATGGAGGGCAGAAGGAGCTTGGAGACTTAGAGCTGTGCACTTCCCAAGATGTTTTGCAAAGATGCAGTCTCTTACCTTTATGAGGTGTTTCCTTGTTACTGCTTCTTTTGTACGTGTGTGGGAAGACTTTTCTAACCAATGTTAGAAGAAAGTATTTGCCTTGTTCAGCAGGCAGGGGTGTGTACCAGTGATGGGCTCTTCCACATGCAGCCTGTGTGGTTAATGGGGAGCTCCTCCATCTCATTATTGACTTGGTGGGAGAGAGTGCAATGTCATGAATAAAGCTGCAGGACGCTAACATTTGACTAATCCAAACTGAAAGAAATGGAGAGAGAATAGAAGGGAGCAAGGTAAACTGGGAATTTATAAACCAGGCAAAAACCTTTATAAAGCTTCAGAGAAGCCTTAGAAGAAGAGTGTGATAAGAGATTTGCTACTAAGTGCCAGAGCTTTCAAAAAGAAGAGTTATGGAAACATTTGCAGCAGAGAGAGCTGGTGCATAAAAGGCAAGTAGCTCTGAGATACTCTTCCTAAGTAAAGAAGACTTGAGGAGAGAGACGGTTCTCATCTCTATGACTTGGTATAAAAAAATCATCGGAAGATGGGACCTGTGTCTGCAGCCTCAAGAATTGTTAGTGGTTTTCTTTGCTGTTGCTGCAATTTGAAGCAATCCTCCTCCATAATTGTAGGTACCTCTGTTCATGTTGTGGGGCCTGAGTTAGGTCTCCTGACTGTTATTTAAAATGATGGATGGGGAGTCTTTGCTGTAGGGCTGCCAACAGTGTATGGAGATACTGGAAAAGGATGGCAGAAGTGAGCAGTGCTTAAGACCTGTCGATGGGCATTGCAGCAATGGGGTGATAAATGCTGAATTTAGTTACAGAATATTTTTGTTAATAGCTAAAATTCACATATGTACAAGATAGGGTTTGACAGTCCCTTGAACTGTAGGAATGGTGTCAAGGACTGACATAGTAGGAAAATAAATACCTTGTGTGTGCTCATGTCTTGCAATTTAAACTCATTAAAACAATAATTTCCTTCATGAAAATGGGCTAATATATATTCAGTATGCAGTTTGAATTTATTGTTGTAAGGTGATGTAACATTGAGCTCTACCTTGACTTGATTTGAAGTAAAATGCTACTGGCACACGTAAAATTCTCCCTCAGATAAGCAGACTTTTATGAATTATGTTGACTAGTACTTGCTTTCTTACTCTAGAAATTTTATTTTTTTTTTCTCGAGATGAGTGAAAAAAAAAAAGGCAGAATTATTGCTACTTAGGTGAAACAGGAACATGAAACAATCTTGGAACAGTGGTTTCCCTCCACCTTGTACATCATTGAAAGTGTTTCTGGTGGAAGTTTAGATTCCTAGAAACCTCTCAAATGTAGTGTGCTGCAAAGTATATTTTAACTTGCTTTTCTTAGCTTTCTTCTGTGAACCACTCAGAAATAGCCCAAAGATTCCTCAAGTCAGTGGGTTACAGATTGTAACCCAGTGTGTGGTGCACACAGTACCTTTGGATCTTTTCCTGTGCTGAGTTGAAAATTAATTTTGATATCTCTGATAGTGGTGTCTCCTGTCTAAACAGGCCTGTTTGTTGTTGGAGATTGGATTACGCTTTTGAAACAGTTAGTGTTAGTAGAGGGGAAGTGGAAAAAGCAGGTCAGTAAAATCCTAGTTAAGATTTAAAAAGCTGTGATGCTTTTTGGAATTATGAAGAGTTTATTCATTTATTATGAAGAGTTTATTCAAACCAGCACAGGAGCTGGTTTGCACTGAACAGACTCTATAAGGAAACAGCAATATATATAGTTGTCTAACCTGTCTGGCAAGATATCCCCTTCCGCTCTCTACTCTGTGCAACTGTCCACCTGAAAATGGAAAAAAAAGACCAAAATCTTCACCTATACTTAAAATACTTTCTCTGTGTTCTTTAATGCAAATGTCAATCATCTTACCCTTTCTCATTGCTGTATGCTAATTTTTCTCCTTGGCAATTAGTAAATGTTGGATGTCAAATTAAGTTAAAATTAATGGCAGAGGCAAATGTTGCAGTTATTAGCTCACAAGTGTCTTCAAGTGGTACTGTGTAGAGATGCATTCCAAGCATTGCAGACAGCTATGGATTAACCATCAAATGATGGTGAAGATTAACGATTGGCCTTTTAGCTCACTAATTTAGAACAATTTCTGGTAATTAATTTTGTATTATCAGCTTTACAGTTGCAAATGCCTTAAGGAAAATAAAAAGTCACTTATGTACATTTAAGGTGCTTCGAGGTAGCAGTTTTCTTGTAAATTTGTTCTGTGCCTGCATATCCTAATGTTTAATACCTTTATGTACTCTGCACTCTTCCTTTTAGTAATCATAATTTCTACTTCATTTTGCATTTTTGTTGGTACTGATTTTGTTAACCTTATGTGTTTTGTTTTGTATGTGTAGTTTGGCTTTGTGTCCTTGTGTACTTCATAAATGCCGTATCATGCACTAGAAGTTGTGGGGGAAGAATTGTCTAGAGCCTCCATTGTAGTACCACAATTTCTTGGTTTCCTGTCAAACCAAGTTACAGATTGATATAGTGATCAGAAGTGTTTATATAGCCTTGTTGAAAAGTTGGATTTTACAAAGCAGAATTTCTGAAATTTGAATCCTTTTGTTATGTAAGAAACTTGAGGAGTCAAAGTGGATGTTAGAAAAATTGTTTCATGTGGTCTCTCTAATTCTGTGCTGTGGTATTTTTAATTTGAGTTTTATTTAAAAGACAGTATTTCATTAATTAAATTTAATTAATACATTGTAACATGAATTCTTGTTTATGGTCAAAGTAGAAATTGCTATCCTCATTGAGTGGATTTTGAGTTCTTTTGGAGGAGTGATGTTTTCCTTTAGTTCCGTACTGTCTGATTTTCTTCACCAGTGTTTCTTTCCTTAGTTTCTTTCATTGTTCTGAAATCAGTGTAGATTCTCATCAGATTTTGCTTGGATTTATTTGCCCATAAGTTCACATTACCCATCTGTGAAGACAGGTAGTCAGTATTGACCTTCTTGCTGGTCTTTGTTTCTATTTCTTTTTAGTGGCAATTAAAAATCCTGCAGTGCACGGTTTCATTTTCAGTATTACTCTGTAATGTCTTCCAAAGCATTGTCTGTTCCAGGTTTCAGATGAAATTGGTTTTGAAATGGTGTTGCATCCCTGTACCATATATTGTGTTTTCAAATGTTGACCATACCTGGTTGGAAATGTCGAGGTCAGGGGCAGCCTTGGCTGCAGTGACCGTGGGATGGCGGAGTTCAGGATTCTGAGGGGAGGGAGAGGAGTAAAAGCAAGCTCACAATCCTGACTTATGGAGAACAAATTTTGGCTTATTTATTTTCAAGCAAGGTTGATTTAAGCCTGTGAACCAGATGATCAGTTTGGCTGGTAAGGAAAAATCTGAAGCTGCAGTAGGTTTTTGTTAAGGGGATGGGGCTTGGTAGCACACTAGAAAAAAAAGCATTATAGTGAAAGAGTAGACCTCAGGTTGTGCCAGCTGAGGTACAACTGACTGCCCATTTCTCCAAAAGTAGTTGCCAGCCCTAGGCTGTGTTCATGGAAAGTGAGAAGCCATAGACCTGGTAGCTTTCACTCCTGCATATGAGTTTAATGAGATTTATACTGGAATGATGTGTGAAAATACAGGTGTTCGCACTGTAAAATACTGTGGGGCAATGTGCTTTCTGGGAAGTATGTGTAAGTTTTGCTGAAATCAAACAATGACATTTTATTTGTTAAATGTCTCTTTAGTGCTTGCTGGAACAAAGCTTTTTAGTAGTTTTGGAAATGGAGAAAGCAACAGAAAGAGGGAAGAGGGAAAGCTAGATGGAGATAAGTTCAAGTTGTAAAGATTGCTTCTTCAGAAAACTAGTGATTAGACCTAAACTAGCAGCTTTTCCTAATCACATTATGGAAAACAAGAGAAAAGTGCAAGGCACAGCTTATTAGCATGGTCTATTTTGTGTTGCCTTTGACATTCTGATTGTGGTGCAATTCAGGAAGTATTTCTAAAGTAATAATGCCCCCCACATGCTCTTTTTAGCAAAACCCTAGAATCAAATAATTTATGGATCCATTTTTACAGGGGGATGAACTTTCAATCATTTGTAATCATCCATATTTCTCTTCTTTTTTTTGTACATAACTAAATGAAAACTAATATGTGAAGACTTTTTAAGCAGGAGGAATGAGATATCCCAGTTCTGCTTCTAGACACTAAAGTTTCAATTAAATCAACTTAAATGATTAATATGCTTCAGATCATGTTAAAATAGTGCATTGCTTTTGCAGTGCTTTAATATACTTGATTGATGGAGAAAATGGTATATTAAAAAGCTATTATTGGTATCAGAACCTGCCAAAAATAGTTTTTGTCTTTGTTCTTTCTTTGCTTATCTCTGACTTGTTAACTGTAATTTCTAGTATCTTTTTAATCTGAAAAAATATTTTTTGACTTCTCTGTGTCATCTTAAGGGAAAATATTCCTACTGACTAATCATCACTTTGAATGCCATGTACATGGATTTTTTAGATGAGATCCAAATGAATGAGCTGAGTATGTAAGAGAATAAGGAAATGTGTGTTTGTTATTTAGTGGAATGAACTGCTCTGCTTTGCCTATGGAAAATTTTTGATACAGAAAATTATTTAAAAAAGCCCTCAGGTGGAGCTTATGTTGGAAAATTTTTGAGAACTGAGCTTACCGTTAAATAAACACTTGTATTGTGGAATATAAATCTAAATCCTAAATGGAAAGATATGGATAAGCTAAATTGAATAACTGTGTAATAAAAACTCAAGTTAGCCTAGTGATATTTTATTTTTTAAAACACAGCTATTTATTTGGGCAAATGAGTTTTATTTGTGTGTATATAAAGAATTTTTCTATCTGGAGTTTTTTTTTAATACCTAAAACAACAATCATCTTTTCAGCCGAGGAACAGAGAAGTCTTTTCACTTTACTCAGTTTGTGTAGCTTTTCTCAGGCTGAGATGGAGTGAATAGCACACACCAGAGAAAATGTCCCCTGGAAAATTTTAGGTATCATTTGGGGATCCACAGGATCTTGGCTTTGTTAGGTGTTTCTTTCTGCTCTGACTTTGTGAGATTGTATTTTTTAGTGGAAAATTTTCAAAAGTTTATGTATCTTTGTGGGTTTTAGAGCATATTAAAGGTGCTAAAAAGATGTGAAAGCTCTGCTACTTGTCAAAGCCTCCCTCTTCACAAAAAAATTGATTTTTTCAAATCCAGTAATTCTGTGGATATTATGCTTAGGATATCCTTTGGATCAGTCTAGTTATGTTATTTTTGACACTGGCTTTCCTTTTTTACTTCCTTTAGACAGGAAAACCATGTAAGGAAAACTTGCTGTCAGTGGAAGTGGTGTCTCATGTGCAGATTTTTTGTTTTGTTGTTATTATTTTTTTTTTTTTTTAATGAAAAGGACAGTATCCAATATAAATTTGTTGTTTGAGCATTGATTTTGGTTTTCTTTTTTTTTTTTTCAAGAAAACAGTTATTAACATATAGTTTTTAATGTCCTTTGAACTCTGTTCTTTTAGGTAACTTTTGAAATGCACAAAGATAGTCTTTCCCAAATGTACAAGGAGTACCAAGGGAAAGGAGGTGAAGGGAGTGGAGTACGTTCTTCAACTCCAATTAGAACAATCTATGGGATTAGCAAAGAAGGTGAAACCAAGAGAAAACAACAATCTTTGGAATTAAAAGAAAATGCTAATGCTCCTTCCTGTATTGCTGATGGTGATACGGAGTGCAGAACTGAAAAAAAAGAGAAAGAAAACTCATCAGATGGTGGCCAACAAACTCATTCAATGTCTAATCATAAGGAAGAATTAGAGGGGGAGGATTTGGGTACTACACAGGATTTAAAAGCAGTGCCTTGTGTGGAATTTTCTCCAGAAACAGTGAAGCCCAGTGTCTCAGAAATCAGTAGTGGAATAGCTGAAGCAATTGAAGATTCTAGCAAAGCTGATGAGCTTGTGGAAGAAACAGTTGCTGTCACTGCTGCTTCTTTAGCCATGGAAACTCCTGTGGAAAGAGAAAGTCCCACAAAATCAGCAGTAGAGGTGGAAGACGAAGATGACTTTGTTGATTTGAAAGATGAAAGTAGTTTGCCTTTACCTTCAGAAGAGCTTGAAGAAAGGAACAAGGAATGTGGCTCTAATGCAAGCGAAGTGACAAAGCAGGAAGAAACAACAGAGAAGCAACCTGAAACTGGGCTTTTAAAATCTGAGGGTACTGAAGGTGTGGATGAGAAGAAACAAGAACTAACTTTGCTGGACATGGTAAGTTCTGCAGTTCCAGAAGTAGTAACTCAGCTGGATTCAGCAGGGAAACAGAAGCTGAAGGAAGGAAATGTGGTTACTAGTGAAACAAAAACAACTGTGGAAAACGCAAATGCACATGTGGTGGAGCCTGCTGCAGCCTCTGACAAAAGAATTGCCAAGCTTGATGTTTCCAGTGTTGCATCAGATACAGAAAGACTGGAGCTGAAAGCTAGCACACGTCTAGAAGCACCTCTGCCCCCCAGATCCATGCCTGAGGTAAATTCTACCTTTCTTTCATTTGTCTAGCTTAAAAGTAAAAGGAAGGGTTTTTTAATGAATTTTTTGAGAAAGCATGCCTAAACATTCTGGAGATTATAATGTGTGTGATTTTTGTGAGTTATCTATAAAATACTTTGAACCCTGAGTAAAAATAGCCATTATTCTTACTAATTTGTTTAGTGAGACGTTTCCAAGATTTTTGTACATCCACGTATGAATGTTGATATTAACTGAGTATTTGGATTGATGGCAATTTCATCTCAGTTGTTTTAAACTATAAAAAATAGGTTTGTCACTATGTCATGTTATCCTACCTTTTTTGAACAAGTATGAATTAAAACTAGGCTTCTATTGTGTGCTGCAGTGCTCCAGCCCTCTAGTCTTTAGTGTCTAATCCAGCTTTTAATGGCTAACTAGTCATATCTCTGAGTACTTCACTTCTGCAGAGTTACCTCCTAATGGATGCTCTTCAATCTGCACCATTCTTCCTTAAAGGAGGAAAACCACTGTCTACGGCAACATATTTTCCCCCCTTGGTAAGGTTGGGTGGCTGCTTGTGATTACCTAGACTGGCAGGTGTGGTAGTGCAGCTGTAGCCTAGTTTGTAGCTTTGGTATATCCATTAAATAGCATTTGTGTAATAGTTTTACCTTTATTTGGAACCGTGTACACAGTCTGGACTCGTTGAATATCTAAGATCTCAAGTCTATTAAATGCAGTCCAGTGTGTCATGGGAATGAATAACCAGAGTGTGGGTTTTGTGTTTTGTTTTCTTTTTTGTCTGCAAACCGTGCGTTCAGCTCTCAAGGCAGCAGGTTTCCTCAGGACAGGAGCCAGCTGCTCCAGCGGATGGGCAGAGGAGGGACACGAGGTCAGCCGTGTTCCGTATTCCCGAGTTCAGGTGGTCCCTGATGCACCAGCGCCTGCTCACAGACGTGCTCTTCTCCATAGAAACAGATATTCAGATGTGGAGAAGGTACATCCCATGCTTTGTGTGGAATGATCCAGGCTGGGATCAATTAGAAGGGGCTTGTTGACTTAGACTCATGGACATCTGGTGTTTTACTTATTGTTCAATATCCTGACTTATTTTGTGACCTACACCAAATTATTCTCAGATTTTTTTTTTTAAAGACTCTTTGCAGACATTAACTTGTATTGGTTCAGGGCCTGCACACAGATTTGGTCTGAAACCCTGGCTACATGTAAGTCAGTGGCAGTCTTGCTGTTGATTTTTATTCTACCAAGATTTTAATTTTCCTAATGTATTTAAGAGCCTGTGTCTTCTATTCTTATCTAAATGTGGGTAAGAAAGATAATATATCCAAAATAGTATTTCTTGTTTCTGCATTTACACACACTGAGTTGCTGCTTTGACAGGGTTCTGTGGACCCAGGGATGTTAATTTGAAAATAACCTTCTAACAGGGATGTGGAAGATAATCATGAAGATCTTTGAAAACAGCAGTTACTCTGCAATTTAATTTTAAGGTTTAATAACTGAAATAAGAGGAGTGTCCATTGTTAACTTGTAGTAATGAGTGTTAGATTTAAATTGAACTGTATAGCTGTACTGCCCTGATAAAAAGGAAATCAGGATGAGGAAATAGAGTAGTTATGTGATTCAGACAATTTAAACAGAGGTGATTTTTTTTGTCCGATTATAGTTTTATATGTTGAAGTTAACCTATCAGGACATAATCAGATATAGCTAAAATATATTTCTATTTTAGCCTCTGTTTTGGAAAATTTTTGTCTTAAGTTTTTGTGTTTTGTTGATTTTTAATTTCTCTGAGAAATCCTTAGTATTTGCGTTAGTTTTCCAATGATTTAAGTTCAAATCTAGTTCACTGTTCCAGGAGGCTTTTTTCTGTTTCCTGATACAGTCACTTTTGCTAGCAGGCAGTCATAGACCAGCCTATAATGGATTCTTATACAAATGAGGATTAACAGTCATCTTGGTGTCTTTAGCAACCTGTGATCTTGAGCAGTTTATAAACAGAAAGGAAATATAATTCTAGGTGTTGATTGAGATACATCTGTTGACCCTTACAGTCATGTGTTATTTGCTGCCCCACTGCTAAGTGTCTGGTTTTGGTTTTACAAGAACAGAAATATGTTAAAATACCCTCAAAATAAAGCTCTATTCTGAATGTCTTTATTTCTTTTCTTAAATTTTTGGACAGCCATTCTACAAAAACTGTGATGGACTTTGTGAATAGCAGTGACAATGTGGTGTTTGTGCACAACACGATCCACCTCATCTCTCAAGTGATGGACAACATGATCATGGCCTGTGGTGGTATCTTGCCATTGCTTTCTGCTGCCACATCTGCTACTGTAAGAAATTCCATTTTTATTTGAAAATTTCTCTTTTGTGGGAGGATGCTTTTCTTTATGGAGCGTATTAATTATTATGTCTGTCCTTCTGGGAAATGGGAAACGCATGTGGGGTGTTTCCACAGGCATCTCTTTCTTCCTTTGCTTTCTCCACGCTTTCCCTAAGATAAATTGGGTGCTTGCCTTCTTTGCCTAAAGACATAAAAAAAGTTTCCTGCCTCTATTGCCCCACAGTGGTCTGGAATGGGATTAAATCCCAGTACTAATGATTGTTCCTAGAATATGAGTAATTATTACTTCTGAATGTGACTGATAGTGGACTTCAGCACACATTTTTCTTCATTTGGCGTGCAGGAATATTCTCTTTGTGAAGAAGTAAATGTTGCTTTCAATTTTTCTCTGTGTAGCATGAATTGGAGAATATTGAGCCAACTCAAGGACTTTCAGTAGAAGCATCTTTAACATTTCTCCAGAGGTTAATCAACCTTGTGGATGTGCTAATTTTTGCAAGCTCTCTTGGTTTCACTGAAATTGAGTCTGAGAAAAATATGTCATCTGGAGGAATTCTGCGACAATGTCTTCGTCTGGGTAAGCAAATAAGATCACTTAATGAGCATAGGAGCTTGCAGTTACTAAATAGTGAGCAGTTGATAGCTTTATTTTTTTTTCCTGTCTATTGTTTTATTAAATCAAGATTAAATATAGTCAAATATTAAGATCTTTTACAGTTTTACTGTATTCTGCAATCCATATATATATATATATATTCCTCTCTAAAAGTTTAAATAGTATAAATTAAGTGTGGTAGCCTGTTTTCTTTATATCCATGAGAATATTTCTTTTTCCAAAGTTCCCCAAATAATCAAGGCTGAGATTATAGCAGCATTAAGAAAAGTAATCTTCTACTATATAAAAAAAATGACCCTTTGCCATACTTAGATAAGAGGTTTAACACTTGAATGTCAGTATATGAAGGTATGGTGAAAACTAGAAGAGTAAATTTCTGAAAGGTTCAAATTGGGCAGTAATTGTATCCAATTATTACAGTATATTTGCTTCAAATTGGATGGAAAGAAAACGATCAGTTGTCTAAAAAAGTATCAAATATTCTGAAAATGAAAGCATATGAGATCATAGCTGGGTCCAGGTCGTTAAAAAAGGAGGAGAGAATTCATGCTTAGTTGCATGCTGTAAGACTTTTTGTAATGAAAAGTTTAATTTGCATGAGTGCCAGAGCAGCTCAGAGCCTCAACAGTAACTAGCCTTCCTCTCCCTTTCTAGGCAATTAAAACTTTGTGCAGGTAGAACAAGATTTATGGGATGCAAACAGGTATAGAGGTGGGGTAGTTCTTTTTTCCTTTGAAAATAAATATTAGAAGATGAAACAGGGCACAAATGTGCAGCTAAAAAAAAAAAAGCTGTGTAACTTCAGAACATTTAGTCCAAGAGTAACCGAGTATTATGAAGCAAACGTTGCCATTTGTTTCACTGGTGTATCACTTGTCTTTTCCCTTGCAAGTTTGTGAAATTTAGCTGTCTTCACCCTACCCACCTCATGGTTGTATGCATGATAAAATTGCATTGAGGGGTGCTCACTTACTCACTTTGAAGTATCCATTAGATACAGCAGATATGTTCTAATAGTTTAGCATTCGGTATTAGTTATAAATTATTAAAGAAATTTGAGCGTTGTTTTGAAACTGTCTAAAACTTACAGAAGCAAAGTATTTTACTAATGTGCATAATTTTTTTAGTTTTAAGTGGTAAACAGAATTGTATTATGCATTTCTGTCAGGGAATAGAGAACAATACTATTTCTCAGAGTAACTCTTAACTTTTCCTTTCCCCTCAAGTGTGTGCAGTAGCAGTAAGAAATTGCTTGGAGTGTCAGCAGCATGCACAGATGAAGCCTGTTGGAGACACTGGAAAGAACCCAAAAGCAGTGCAAGGCTTTATAGGACCAGGAAAGTCTGCAGCAAAGGCAAGTTTAAGACCACATTCACAAACACACAAGGCAATAATGATTAGTCTGTACAGAGGGAAAAGTTTTTAAATTTGTCCCTTCACCACTGATATTTTAACAGACCTGAAGTGGGGTGGCACAAGTGCTGGAAATTAAATCTGTCACAAGAAATGACCAGATCTTTTCTCCTTTAAAGATGAAATGCATATCTGATCTTTCTGCTCTACTTATGACAATACGACTTACAGTGGGTGATTGTACACACTTAATGATTCTTGGTAGAATGCTTTTAAAAACAGGATCTTAAACAATTGTTGGTTTTGGTTTTTTTTTTACAAGAGTCCGGTGGACATTGTGACTGGTGGCATTTCCCCGATACGGGACCATGACAGACTTCTGCAGGATATGGATATCAATCGCCTCCGAGCAGTAGTGTTCAGAGATATAGTAAGTGAATAATGTCCTTTTCTTTCTTTGCATTTCTGCTTGTATCTGTTTGCTGAATGCTTCCACTGTTTTATAGAGTTTGGCTAAATTGGAGGTACAAAAAGGGAATATTGCTCATAGTAATTAGGAACTCGTAATACTCTGCAGCTGTTGTGGTGTTTGGGGTTGTAAAGAGGGAGAAGTGAAACCCTCCTGATCCAGCTGTGTTCCTAAGAATTGATTATGTGGAATTCTGCCTGTTGTATGTTAATTATGTTGTGTTTAGTACAAATATGTACATAGACAAGCTATTTATGTATCATAAACCTGTTTGTACATTTTGAAAAAGTCTCATTCTTCTAGCTAATTAGAAATTAGAGGTCATCTCTAATTCCTTTACTTCCTCTCAGAGGAACCAATTTGTGTGCATGTGCCATAAATATGCATGTATTTTTTTTGTCTTGAATTAACTAAAAATGTCTTTGCCCTGTGTCAGCAACTTCATAGCTGATATTGAGGAAATTGAGATTGATTGTTTGGAAAAAACACCTCTGTAAGCAAATACAGCAGCTATAATGGCTGTGAGTAATTGGTGGCCACAAGCTTGGACACCACAACGTAGTTTACAATAATTGGACTGTTTAGCAAGTCTAATGATTTATACAGTGACTTTTTTTTTTTTTGTCCAGAAAAGTGAAGGGTTTTGAGTTTTATCTTTACAGTAATTATTGATAGAAGCAAGCTTCTTTCAACCGCTACTTTCATTATCAGTGTGGAAGAGAGTAACAGGAAGTGACTCTTCCATACTGGTGGCAGTTAAAGTAATCTTTATGATTCCTTCAAGCACATTTTGTGAACCTTTTTCTTTAAAACAAACCACCAGCACAACACCCACCCACGACTTCTGCTTTTTTTGCATGTCTAATCAATCAGGCTTTCTGCTTCACAATAATGATGCAATAGCTCTTCTTTTTGGCTAAGGTATTGAGCTGTGGGGGAAGAGTAGACTTAGAAGGATCTGGTTGGGAATAATTTTTGTCTGAGCTGTTTACACTTGCATCTAAATGTTTTATTTGCATGCAGTTTGTGGCATTGTATTCAGCACTTAGAACCAGGAGTGGCATTATTTGAATCTATGAGTTCTACAGCAGGAGCTCTGGCAGAATCCACTTACCCACCAGTAGCAGTACTCAAGTGGTGTATGAGCTTTATGTCAAGCAGTTCTTCAAACATAACTAAAAAAAATAAGGGAGGGTCAGTTCTAATTCACTGGATCACCACTTTATTAAGTACAGTTAGTAGCCGTCTTAATATTCATCTAGCAAGAAAATTCTTTATAATCCTTGCCATTGTAGGTGGCTTTCTTCAGTCTCACACTCTGATTATTCTATGAAATTCGAGGTTTTGGGTCAAGCCAAGGGGAAGGTTGGTTGTTTTTTTAGTGCAACAGATAGGATCCACCCATGTTACCTGTTCTTAATAGAAAGTTTCTCATAAACATCTCCCAGAATAAATTGTTAAAGAACTTTTCAAGGAATTAGGAGCTTTAATGGGCACTACAATTGTGATAGAATGAGCTTGGTAGTGTAACTTAGTTTCTTGAACTGCTCAGAGGATAAGATTGAGTCTTACCTGAGCCCTGATATGAATGAGGGGTAAAAAACTCCCAACACTCATTTTTTTTACTGATTAGTCAGTGAGGATCCAAATACTCCATTCTCCTGTGACCCAAAAGTGTATGAAGCTCTTTTTTCTTTGGTAGCCAAAAAAGACAGGCTTAGGCTAAATCTTAATGTCCAGTTTTCCCTCTGCTTCACTAGGAGTGACTGAGTACTCTGGGGAGGAACCTGACATAGTTCATATCAAGATTTGTTTTCAAGGTTTTCTTAAAAATCTCTTCATGAAGTTACACTGTAATGCAAATGCATATTGGTCAATTCTTGATTAAATTATACGTAGTAAATTACATCCATCTGGACTATCTGATAATGAAATAAAACTTTAACACTTGTTCTGGAATTTGCTCCTTTTTCTTCATTAGTATGTTCCAGTTATGTAGAGTATGCTTGCCTTGCAAATGCTGTTAACATCTTGGCATTTTTGAGGAAATGTAACAGTAGAAACACCCATGAATGAAGGGGACCTAGAATGTACACTAATCTGAAACTTGAAGTCAAAACACACAACCTTAGCCAAAGTTGTCATATAAATGAAAAACGAAAGGATTAGTGCCACTTGAATACAAGTGCTGTATTCCTTAGCTTTATAGGTGAGACAAACTGTGACTAGAGAATATTGTTCTTCCATTGCTGACATGTTAGCTTCCTCTTGGTCTGTTTATGGTAGTGCTGGGCATACTTCACAGAAAAATAAACATGCTGCTAAAATTGTAATGGAAAAATCTGTGTGTCTGTTTTTTACAGGAGGATAGTAAACAGGCTCAGTTTTTGGCTTTGGCTGTTGTATATTTTATTTCTGTGCTCATGGTTTCGAAATACAGAGATATACTGGAACCCCAGAATGAAAGACGATCACCAAACCAAAGCCAGTCACTCAAGGAATCAGAAAATGAAAATAATGAGACTCCTGCTGCAGGTGAACTGTTAATTATTTTGCCAAATGAAGTAATGTGGCTTAAAATGCTGAAATGTAGAAATCTTAAATGCTTAAAATGTAGAAATCTTCTTTAGGACCGATGTTGTGAATGCTTCTCTGTTAATAATGACCTTAAAATGTGTGTTCTGTTCTTTTGGTATGAACAGTTGTGGAAAACCCATCTGCTGCTCTTGGTGCTTCATCCTCTACTGAAGATTCAGCAAGTACAGCATCTATGCAGAGAAGGGATTCTGGTCTCGGGGAGGAAGCAGCTCCAGCACAAACAAATATTTCAGGTGTTGCTGCTGAAGCAGCACCTTTGAGTGTCAGTGCAGGCCCAGATGCAGTCAGTGAGGTCCTGTGCACACTCTCGTTAGAGGTGAATAAATCTCAGGAGGGTGGAAGTGAGACAGGAGCTGAAGAGAGTAAATCTGTGACTTCTGTGCCAGCTGCAAAAAATGTCAATGTCAAGGACATCTTGAGGAGCCTGGTGAGCACACCAGCTGATGGGACTGCAGTGGATGCTGCTCTTCTGCCACCAACTTTCCTTGTTCTTGGTGATGGAGCTGCTGAGCAGCCTGTGCAGTTCCATTCCTTTGACAGGTAATGTAACATCTGAAATACTTTAAAATTTGATTTTACTTAAGGTATTTGTAAAGAGCAGGAAAACCCATACTTCACCAGAACTGCTAAATGTAGCACTGGCCCATGAGGATTGCTGTGTGTATTTAGTTGGCTTTAAAGAACTCAAGATACAAACCAGACGTTTAATAACTGAAAATGATGATATGTAGATCAGAAGGTATATTCATCACAAAGTTGTATCTAGTCTCTGTTACTGTGGGCCTGCAAAACAATACCAGCTTACTAATAGTTACAAATGGCTCAAAAACAATGGAGTAAACATCTAGGTGTCCTATCTAGAGAATATTCCCATATTTATTTAGGAAAAGAGATGTGTGTTTTGCCTTCTGGTTCCAATGGCCTACTTTAGGTCTTTTCCTTACTCCTTTGGTAGATATTATCCCTCAACTGTTAGATTTGCTTTGTTGTAACAGCTTTTTGTTTCATCGTAATAAATTTCTACATTAATACTCAAATGCTGCAGTGAATTCAAAAAGGAGAATTCCTGTTTTTTTCCTTTTAGAATGAAGTCACTCTTCCCTGATAATAATTTCGGTGTCCCTTGTGCCTCAGTCTCATTAGGACCTTATCTTTTCCCTAGCAAAGTAAACCAAACTGTCTTTTACTGGACTTAGTGTCTTTTACCTCTTCAGGATTCCCAACCACTGCAAAGAAAACAAAGAAGAAAAAAAGAATCCTGTAACACTTGCATTCCTGCCTCTAGGAAAGCCTTGGTTATTTGCAGAAGTTCTGCAGTCAAGGTGCAAGGGGGATCCCTTGTTACCATACCAGTATCTGTTCTTTTGCTGATTCCTGACCTTCCTCTGGCTCTAATGTCTTTGCAGTCTGTGGCTGCCTTGTTCACAATACCAGCTGGCCCACGAGAGGAGTGCAGTGGTGCCAGGGGTGTGGGTGCAGCTGTCACAGCCTGTCTGCTCCACTCACACTGCCCTATCACTGCTGGGAAGAGACAGTGGTGTCTCGCCAGATGAGACACAGATGGGGTGTGCCAGCATTTGGCTCCTTGCTCTTGTCTCAAAGTAAATACTGTGTTCTCCTTGTGATGCTGAACAGGAGGACTTGTTCTGGGAGCAGGAGGAGGATGGAGGTAGAGAGGGAAATTGGTAGAAGGGGGACACTGAGTTAGAACTTGCCATGCCTCTCTCCCAGCTGCTTTGTGTTTTTGGCACTTCCCCTTTGTGGCCTTTCGTTGCTCTTTGCTGCAAGTGGGCAGTTGATGTCAAATAACATCATGTTTTAGTCTGTGAGTAGTGCTTTTTTCTCGTGAAATTCTTAGTATTCATGGCTGCATGGTTTCAGCCACACAAATAACATTTGTCTGGAGGTCTGGTACAGAAGTGACTATTGCATTTATGAATTATTTTTTAGCTATTGTCGACACCAGAGGCTTGTGGTGGTTGTGCTGATTTGACTTGGTGTACAGGAGGTTAACTAGACAGGAAGTAATTGGGCACTTACACCCCTGATGGCTGACATAGGTAGATTACACCTACAAAACCTTATCAGAGGAAGCTGTGCAATTTAATTTTGGTAACATGTACACTAATGAAATACTGGGCATTGATAGCAGCCCTTCTGTCACTGGCAGTTCTATGTTCTTTTTCCTGTATAATTACGAAGTCACTCAAAAAATAATCAAAAAACCCCCTTGATTTGTGGTGTGTTTTTAAAGTGAGTTACCAAAAAGTTGAATTGCTTCCTGTTCTGCCCTTTTACTTTTCCACTGCCTGATGGACACTGTTCTGTTTCCACCTCCAAAGTGCCAGCCATTTGTAACAACCCTTAACATTCTTTCACTTAACCTTGAGGCCTAATTACTGCCTGGCTACTCAAAGCAAGGTGGTCTGATGAAGGAATATATGCAGGGGAATGAAGAGGGTGCATGGGTTGAAGCAGTAGACAGCACTGAGCTTCTGAAGAGCAGATTTTTGTAGAGTTTTTGTAGCTGTCTGGACTGCTCCACAGTGATAACTTGTGGGCATTACAATCCGAAGATTTTGTTTAGTAGGTGGGGCTAAATATATGAGGAGAAGATCATGAAGAAGTATAAAATATTTTGTCCTTCAACAGTTTTGCATGACCTCAGCATGTCCGTGGCTCTCTGCTCCTAGGTGGATTAATTTTTTATCTCCTTGCTTTTGTGGGCGTGTCTGGTAGACAAAAGTGTACTTAATGATATAAAAGTCTTACTGCTAATCAATTATGATCTGGTAGTAGATCATGTTGTAGATCATGTGTAGATGATGTGTTAGACACACACAGTCTTGCATCTATGGTGAATATGTTGATATATGATAAAGCACGTTGCTGACTAGCTAAAGTTAAAAAGAGAAAATAACTGTGTGTGAATCATTAAAAATTAAATGGACAGGCAAGTTTCATGGCCACTTAAAAGTGACTGTATTTTTATGTAGTGAGACTGCTTAAAAATACAAGTTTATGCTTTGAAATAACACCTAGTTACCACAGCAGGAAGGAATTGTACCAGGGATAAAAAGCCTCACACTTTTTATAAAAAAAACTGGAATAGAGTTGGAAATAATAGGTCTCATCTCTGTGGTAGGCAAAAATACTAAGTTACATTGTGAGTTCTTTTTTTGGGAAAACGGACTTCGGGATGCTCTCTTCTGTTTCTGGTTTATATTTAATACATTGTTTGATGGCAAACACAAATTCTGTGAGGATTTTTTTTTTTTTTTTTTTTTTCCTTTTTGAAGGCACTTTGTTAAAAGTTGTTCCCATGTAGCAGTTTACCAGTGGGGTATCTCTGGGAATTTCAAAGCATCTCTCTGATCCTGCATTTATCTCAGGAATGCTGTGTCAGAAATCAAAACTCTCCTCATATCTTAAGGATTATCAACTTCCCAGCCATAGCTGGAGAGTATACAGTAACAGCTATGTGAGTGAAACCTTACTGAAAGGCTGCCAGGTTGCAAGCCTTTGCAAACAGCTAGGTGTATGTGTTCATTCCCATGCCAAAAATCCGCCCCTTATCTTATGGGAAGATACAATCTTGTGATTAGTGGGTGCCAGGGGTTTATCATGATAAAGTTCAAGACTTGCATTGGCTTTTTCCCAAGATCCACAGGGACATGAATTAATGTTCCGATTTCAGTGCGTCCTAAACCAGCAGTTTTCTTATTTAGTAGTAATCGTGTAGGAAAAGAGGAGGGGACTAATGCAAGCAAATTCAAATAAAATGGAAATAAAAATAACCAAAGCTGGGGATAAAAAGAGAGATGACATTTGTCTTCAGTTAGTCTAATAAAACCCATAACCTATCACTAGCCATTTTTACTGTGTGCTTTAAAATAAAACCTCGATCTCTCCTGGCTTCTGCTGCTCTTTGTGGAAACATTCAATAACCATGTCGTTATGGGAAGCTGGTGCTGAGGGTTCAGAGCAATATAGGCTCTTAAATCATGATCTTGTACCATAGAGCTTAAATCTGCAGCTGTGCTGTAACTTGCAGAACAGATATGTTAATAAGCTTGTTTATCTTTTTGGAACATCGTCTGTAAGCTGCTTAGTTTGGCTCAGTGTGTGTTTACTCAGTTGTCAGTCAGTGGTGTGCATATGCCGTTGTAGTGGTTGGTTGTGGTAATTTCAGTTAAATTTCATCTAAGTCCCTTTTTATATAGAATGGATACATTTTAGACTTCATTGATTTGGGCCTTAAATGCAAAAAGAATATTTGTTGACAAGATTAAATTTGCCAGGTGTAGGTAGAGACAGAATATGAGGATGGGGAATCTTTAGATAAAGGCACATGTGCTGTGATAGAAAGCCTGGTTCTTTCAGCACACCAACAACTTGCATTCTGCAGGGACCAAAGAGAGAAACCATTTGAAGTCTTCTCCCTGCCAAACTGATTTTAAAGTTCTCTTGCAAAATTGATTGTATTCTTTCTATCATATCTTCTCTTCCCCTCTCCACATCCTCTGATCGCTCATGGTTTTGAGAGTCTGTTATTCTTCCTTTCTTCTTGGCTATTTCAAGGGAGACATAAGAGAATGGGTATTATCCACAGACAGCAGAGCCCATAGAAGGACACTGACATGGCAGGCTGCTTTCCTGGCTCACAAAATAGAGGTAAAAATAAGTCTCTGATCCTCTTTATTGCTCTTTTGCTCCTTGCACAGGAGTCTTCCAGTGGCTGTCGTTTTGGTAGCCTGGAACAAGGCTATTTTCTTTTGGTTTGGAATTAAAACCATTATACTGTAGAGGTACAGACAAACTGTCACCTGCATTGCTTTTCAGTGCTAAAAAAAATGCTAAGAATTAAATCTGTATAAATTCTTGTGTGCCAAGAGGAATCAGAGCTCATTTAATTATTTCTAAATACTGTGAGGTCATCACTTTGGGCTGCCTTATGTTGTGTTAGGAATATTTGGCTTGCACCCAAGGAAAATTTGTAACTTGAAATATGTTTAAAATTAAATGGGCACTTGCCAACTTAATGAAAGTAAATACTTGGGAAAACACTAAAATTTTAGGAGATGCAGATATTTTCTGTCTTTATATTGAAACAGAAGAATCAGTGAACTGAAACCAGGGAAGGGTTCAATAAGTAAATCCTTATGGAATTTGGCAGGATGGATCATTATTGCGTAAGCCTTTGTCTGTGATAGAAGTCAGTGTTCAGCTCAGTGGTCTGTGCTCATTCAGCAGTGAATAATTGTCTGCAACACGAAGACTTCTTACACTTCAGCATAATTGGGACTAATAACACACTGACCTTCTGGCTAAAACATATTTATGGTGGCTGGTTCTCACTATGTCTGGCGTATGTTTATCAGTTCCCCTGCTGTAAATTCTTACTTTAAACCTTAAATATTTGATTTTCAATGAGGACAGGCAAACATCTAATATAGTCATGTAAATGAGGCAGCTAAAGTGTCGTACTTACCATGCTGCTTGAGGTCTCCTTGAAAGAGAACTTTAGCGTGTTTTTTGTGCAACTTTAAAATTTTATTTATCCTGTAGCTGCAACTTAATATAATGGATGTTTTAATATACAAATGTAACCCAGAAATATAATTTAATTGATGTGAATGTTAAGGAGTAAAATGTATTGATGCTTTTTTTCCATGTGATGCATCTCTGCCTCTGTGTGAGATTGCTTAATGTATGTATTCTGATAAAATTAATGCATGATTACAGATGTCTTGTAAAATACATTTTTTTGTAGATCTGAGGAAATATAATATAAAGCAGCTTGTTGATGAATATTTTATTCGTTTGTGTAGCAATACTTTTTCAGAAAACATCAGTTTAGCTGCAGAAAAAGGACTGTCATATCTGTGTACTCTTTAAAAGCAAGTGCCTTATTATTTAAGGGAAGTTGAAAGCACATTAATTTTAAAGACAGTTCTGACAAATTTACTTGATTTAATAATATGATGAGCAATTCATGTTTTCTACATAGTTTATTTGCTACAATATTTAAACTCAATTTCCCACTGCCTTGCATTCTTTATGCCAGTTGTGTTCATTTTTCTTATATTAGCAGTTAAATAATCTTTCAAAAGAAGAACACAAAGGAGCATTGGTAGCTAATGGAAAGATATTTCTTTGGAACACACTTGCAATTCCACCTAAATATTCAAAGAAAATATCATTTTGCTACCTGAGGAAGGAAAAATGTAGGAATTTCAGAATGTAAATAAAAAAACATCACGAATGTTTATACTTCAAAAATCTTCGTTTGCTTTTTCAGTGTGTGGTAAATATGAATATCTGTATGTGATTGCTGAGCTGTACTTTCATACCTTTCAAGAAGGCCTGGAGATGGAAACTCCTAAAACAAATCCTGCAGCTGTAGCATTGGTTGGTTACACCCATGGCAATTAATGTGACATTACCAATACTGCAGCAGTGCACAGCTAGAAAGTCAGTATGTCAGGATATGTGTTCTGGTGTTTTGGTTAGTGGTTTTCGAGCTATTTTAAGGATTTTTTGCATCAGCAAAAACTGTTCAGAAGACCAGGAGCATTCACTGTTTGGGGTTTTCTTGCATCGCGCTTTTAAACAATATTTTAAACACTTCTTTTGGCTGATTGGATCAGATTGACACAGCTCTTGGAAGGAACCTTCTTTTCTCACCAGAAATACTTTTTATTTTATTTTGCCTCAAAAATAGCAGTAATTTCAGTTGACCGCTCCAGATCACTATCTAAAATAAAATCTGTTCAGAAGTAGTCTGAGCTCTGCAGTGAGATGTTCAAGGCCTCTCTTTTTTTCCAAGGGTCCAAGGTCCAACAAGACCTTTTTGTTGTTGAATTTATGAAGTAGACTTGTTGAACTCTTATTCTTTAGCTAAAAGCTAGAGCTTCTGTTTCAGTGGGATACAGTAAACAACGTGTATCTCTCTCTCAGAAAAGTTTGTGGGAGTCAGTGTCTCTTGTTTGAAGCGTGTGGTCACTTTGGAATACTCAGGCACTTCCCTGTGTCCTTTTTATAAGGTAGCATGTTTCTTTTTTATTTCAAAGTCTGAAACCTGTAGTTATTCATTTTTATTCCTTGAATCAAAGCAAAAGGAATGATGTTGGGTAATTAAAAAAAAAAGAAAAATAAAAGCAGCAGCTCTACTTTGCAGCTGTGAATAGAATAAGTGCCAGATTTCTAGAGCTGGTAATCTGAGTATTTTACCAGTAGTCAATGTCATTGCTAGATGCTGAAAATTGTGCTGGTAGTGTGTGTTAGAATATAGTTCCTTTTTTTTATATACTTCATGGAAAGTAAGTTACTGAAGGTTAGAGTAGCAGCTAGTATTCCTAAACCTGTATAGATTTGAAGGTGAGGAGGTAGACAAAAGATCTGAAAAGGCAGAAAGGACTGTCCTGGTCATTTACTGCTGTCTATTGCAGCCCAGGGGGAAAAACCCAAAAATGTCTTAATTCTTTTGCTTGAATGCACTTCTCCTTGGGTAGCTGGAGAGTCTGACAACTTGCTGAAACTGCTCCCTCAATACAGCTCCACTTACGCACTCTGAAGGTCAGTAGGAGTTTACAGGCAGGAATTATAATCTATGGTGTTGTGCCAGAAGGCTGCTGGAGCTGGGATTTCTTTTGCCTGCCCTCATTGCTGGCTGCAGATGAGCACTGTTAAGGTAACAGCTCTGTCTGCGCAGAGCCATCTTTGCTCCAGGCCAGGCATCCTTGCTCCTGTGCAGTTCCAGAGCTGTCACTTGCCCTCTGAGGAGCTGCTTTTAGTTGTGCTAAAGCTTACTGCGCTTCTAAAACTCCTTCTTGATCCTTCTAGCATGTTCATTTCTTGATTTTCATCTGAAAGAAATCTTTTCTAATATTAAATTCAGTCAAAATTCTGCCATGTATGTATTTTATTTTTTAAGGTTGGGTTCTGGCATATTCTTTATGACTTAAGTAGCCCCTGTTTTGTAGTTCCTGGGGTCTTAATAGAGTCAGAGAGTAAAACCAGAACATTCATAGGCATTCAGAGGACACACATTCTGATTTGATGTTTTGAGGGAATTCTGATTGACTATTAGCCTTGGAAACAGAAAGCGTCTCAAAAGTACTTGTATTTACCGTCAAGGTACTTTGATGTTTTCCAATTTAAAATTATTTACATTAATTATATGTTTTTGAACAGACAAAACCTATGTGTGCAAAACTTCCATGTCTCTGTGCACTGAAATTTGTCACTAAACATTCTATATCATGTCCAATATCATTGTGTCTGTATATAGTTAGCAGAAAAAGGATGATTATTTCTGTAGCATAGTGGATGTGCAAAGAAATTTTCCAGATCATGCATCAAGGTCTTACAGAATCCACATGAATAGACGTTTATAATGAGAAGTTATACATTTTTGAGTTTAATATCATTGATTAATATTTCTTGTGTTGGATATCTATACAGCAGAAGGACTAAAAATCTCTAAAGGAATACACCTAGGCTTCAGTGCTGAATTGTGAAGGTTGGAGAAATGTCCCAAAGTTCACTGTATGGGGGTGCATTTGTGCTCTGTAAACTTGTATTCATTTCCGAACCCCTTTCAAGTGTTTGAATGTGTGTTATAGAATATATAGGAACAATTTCCAGGCAGTGAATGCCACAGAATCTTGAGTGAGAGATCCCCTTCTTATACCTGGGTGGTGCAAAATTAATTGGTAATGTGACAATGATTTTAAAAACTCTCTAAATATATGACTTCTTTCTTAGCCCATTGTTCATGTTTCAGGGAAACAGACATGCACATATGAGCAAAATTCATGGTTTAGGCACAACTTGGGGCTCAGGTGTTGTTGCTTCTATTTTTTTAGTGACTAGTTAACATTAGCAGTCACCCTTATAATGATATGACATGTACTGCCTCCAAGTATGGTGCCTGCCTACTCTGGCCATTGAGGAGGGCTGATTTAATCAGTAATGTGGCTTAGCTCCTGTGACATCCTTTGACATCCTGTGACTGAAGAAAGGAGTCAAATGCAGTCCTCCTTTCCCCACTCCAGCAAGAACTGTTTTAGAAATATTTGAAAGAACTTCTTTGGTTGTTTTCACACCTGAATTTAGGTTAAGTTTCTGAGTTACTTTATTTAGAAAATGAATATTTTAAAGCTATTAAGGGAATACTTTCAGTGTGTAGTTGTATTACTGTCAACAAAAGATGTGATTAAATAAATTGAATGTTGAAGATTTTCAGCTTATGGTTAACACCAGGTAATTAAAAGTAAGCGCTGCAGTGGGAGTACATTATATATCAGCTGTACTCTTTACCTCATTAGCTGGGGTTTTGCATGTTTATGGAGCTAACTTGCAATTAAAAATGCCTTTAACGTATGCTTAACAAGGCCTTTTAGGTATTTGGAATGAAGTACTACAATTTAATTGAAATTGGTATAGCATAAATACATGTCATTGTAACTTGTCAGATAAATTTCCGTGCCTAACTTGTCACTTCACATCTTTTTCTCTGATGTAGTTTTTAATGCTGCCTATAAGGCCTGACATTTAGCTTGTATAAAAGATGGAGATTCTCTCTTAACTCCAAGGAATATTTTGATTTGTTATATAAATAAAACTTGATTGGCAAGATATACTTAAATTCATGCCTTAGCCGTATTTTTAAGACGTGTGAACATTTGTATGTGCATACAGATGTGTTAGGATGCTTCTAGCTATGGTATATCCTTCTTCAGTTAGTCTTACGTTCTGCATTAGAATACCTGGAGTAAAAGGCTGTCAATGCATCCTTCAGCATTGATAATTCACCTTGAAATTGAATACTGCAATATCATTTTTAAATAGCTGCCTGAAGTTTCAAAGCAAATCTTGGGGAAACCTAAGGTGTAAAGATAAGCTTCGTTGTGGAACCCTTTTCCTGGTGATTTTAGCCAGGGGTTCTGTGGAAGTGGATGAGATATTAAAGTGTGGCATAAAAGAGTCTACCATCAACAAGTGAAGTGTCCTTAGGTTAAGGTGGCCTACAAAAGATGATTGAAAGAGAAGGTGGGGAAGCAAAGGAACTTTTGCAGGACATGGAAGTGTAGGTGCTAGATGTATGAAAAAGCATCACAGTACTGTGAGCCTTTACATTCAGTATGATGTACTAACTTTTACTAAATCTTTGTCTTCACCTAGGAGTGTTGTTGTACCAACGAAGAAATCAAGCATTTCCTCTTCTACAGCTGCTGTTGGTGCTCCTGCAAATGCTGTCAGTGTGGTTTCTGCTTTAGATTCAGCCCAGGCCCCAGATTTGTCAGGAGACTCTCCTGGTAAGTAAGGGTTAAATTAAGCAACACTTCTTCTGTTGCTTCTCTATACATCACCATTTAGTCTGGATACTAATAAAATAAAGAAAAATTACAAAAGTAGTACTGTATTAGGAAAAAAACCCCCAATTTTGTATCACATACAAATGTCTGAGCAATATTTATCTTATATTGAAGATTTCTCACTGTTTTGATAGAGCAATCATGCTATATAAACTTGTATTTAGTCTAAGTATGGTGTATTCTAAGGACTATTTTTTATTACAGATTATTAATGTAAAGTGTAAGCTTATTTATAAATTCCGGGGTGTTTGACCAAGGTATATGTGTTAGTGCTAAGTGGAACTGGAAATTATATCCAAGTGTTTCCAATAGCTTTAGCCTGAGGTCAAATTCAGTGTTCATGCTAAACTAATTGCTTTGGACATTTTTTTCAGTGGGGACAAAATTGAGTAGGTTGTTTATAAGCAATGGTTCCTTTGAACCCTTGGTCTCTCCGGTTGTTCTGTGTGAGATAAATGATGTTTAACCTTAAATGCTGTGTCAAAGGCATGCTTTTCTACTTAGCCATGTCTGAATCACAAAGTTGTGTAGGATCTTTGTGCTAGTGAAGTTTGACTTCAAGACTTAGAAGTGATTCAGATCTTAATCGAGGAAATCTCAAACTATGCCTGATTATTGGTGGTTTTTTCAATGTTTGAGTTTTTTGCTTCCTGGTTTTATGAACTTACATCCAAACTGCAAGGACTGGGGAAAAAATGTGGTCTGTTAGCATGTCCTGTCGTACTTGTGTGTCTGGTAGGTATTTGTTCCCATCTTCAACTGCCCGTACCATTTCTGGGGGAAAATTAAAAAGGTTTTACTCCAGTCATTCCAAAGGAAAAGAAGAGTTATTGAAATATAATGTGGAAATATAATTTAACTCTTTGTGAAAGGGAGAATCCATTTTGCCACCAAAACTGCAGGAGGTAGTATTATATTAGTGTAGGAGTAATATTTGAAGTAGGGGAATTGGCTATATTTTGAAATGTCATAATTCTTTGGGGAAGATTGGCTCTGAGCAGTTAATCTGTTTTAAAAATAGTAAGACCTCACCTACACTGAATTTGTTTAAAGTAATTGCTAATTTGCTAACTTCTGACTGATTTACCTGGCTTAGTTGTGGGCTTAATTATTACAATTTCTGAAGTAGGTATTCCCTTGCTTTTAATAAAAATAAAACAGATGAACATTGATTTTCAGATTTAGTCAATCTTTTCGGAATGTAAAGAAGAAAAAAATAAGTGCTCCTGTGCCTGTAGAATGTATGAGAAATCCAGACAATAAACAATACTAATGTGGTTTGTAACTGTGTGACTTCCATCATGTCTGGAAGTTTTGGCAAAAATTGGACATGTAATCTGAACTGATATGCATAAAAAGAAACTAATCAGGATTTAAAATAGACATGTTTAGACTGGCAATATAATTAATTAAAAGAAAAAGTAAAGGGATAAATGAAATCATGCCTTAAACAGATAAACATGAGACTGTTCCTTTTTTCCCCCTGTAAAATAATGGCATGGAAACAAAAATCTTGCAGAATTGGAGTGGTTTGCATCCAGTTTTGCTCATGTAAATTGAATACATTTAAGTTTGAGCTCAAATTCTATATAAGGCCTTAATTGGTTTTTTTTAAAAACGATGGAAGTAGTAATAAGCAAGCTTCCTATAATTATATAATTAATACAATTTTCATCTGAGTTCAAATATTTTTTCACTAATTTTTATTTTCATGCAGCAGAGAATCAATACCTTGTTCTCATTTTCCCAGCTAACACTCATCATAAGTCTGTTTACTTTTGTAATCAGAAATAAATTAAACTTTTTTTTTTAAAAAAATGCCAAGATTAGGGGCTTTTGTAGTGAATATAAATTTAGGGCTATTTCATGTTTGATATGAAGGCTGTTAAACATCATTCCTACATTAAAAACCACTTTTTTTTAGCATGAATTTTATATATGTTTGATACATTTAAAAACTAATAACATATATAATATAATTATATAAAAAATTTATTTTAATATAATACATTACTTATAAAATATATAAAGCATCATGTGCCTATGATGAAGACTTGAGCCAATTTAGTCCAAAACAGGGGTGGAAGTGGCATGCAGACATTAAAATAGCAGGTGATAGTGTTCTAATGGTAATGTGTACAAACACTCAATTTGGGAATAAGTGTTATATAGTATGTGATCATCCTCCACCTGGAGAATTGATGTCAGAATTGCTTGGTCAGGGTAGGACTTGGGTTGAAATATCACTCTGTGTGATTCCAGATGCCTCCATTGCCATCTGTGTGTGCTCAGAATTAATCAGGCTCTTTCCCAATAATTTTTCTTGAAGTTTGCATCTTACCTACGGCTCAAGGGTTGTGAGCATCTCCGATGTTTGGTGCTTAAGATGCTCCCATATCACATGGATTGTGATATATCCTGGCCTACCAAATAGAGAGTGTTGGCAGGTTGGGAGGAACCCTCCAAGCTCACTCTGTTCTTCTGATACTTTAAAAGAGGGTGAAAACATGCTTTGACCTCAGACACTCCTGCCTTTTTGCAGAAGTTTCTTCACCTTTAGTCATTCAATCTGCAGAATATTTCACAGCTTTCCGGAGCAGAAATGTGCCCCTTGTGGTCTGAACTTTCCCATCAGTCTGTTGCTGCCGGCTGGTCTTTATTTGGGTTTGCTGGAATCTTGGAAATGAAAGGAGAAGATAAACCTGGTAGCCCATCTTCAGCTAATCATTCCATGCCTACAACCAAGGGTGGTATTGAACAAAAGAGCATCTTTGCTAATAGTAATGTAGGCAGGGAGAATTCACTGGAGTTGTTTCTTCTCACTGAGTGTGCAATGTGACGTAGAGGTTTTACACATGCTGTGTTCAGGAAGGGCTACTGCTAAGACAAGACTAATATTTGGACAGGCAGGACTTGGCAGAGCTGCCTGAGCCATAATGAACATGCCAGTGAGACGCCTGTATTTTTGTTTTGTCAGTTAGTTTTCCTTTTAAATGTTTCCATTACAGTCACAATGTTCTGAAGTGGTGAGAATTTTTTAAAATGTTTTGCAGTTTGCACTCCCACTGTTTTCTGTGATGCTCTGAGTTTCTCTGTTTATGTACTCAAAGGATTTCACATGTGTTTTATTAGTGCTTCACTCCAAAGAATGCAGTCTTGAGGCTTTCACTATTCAGTTTCCAAATGGTTGTTCAAATAAAATTTTTATGAAGGGAGATATGAAAAGTCCAAGGGAAGCAGGAGTGAATTGTCTTTTGTCTTTTCTGATGTTCTGAATGTAGAAAAACACTGAGAAGTTCCACTCAGTTTCTGTTGCTTGCCTCTCGCCTTCCAACTTGAAGTTCTTTGAGTTTCACTTGTTTTGCCTCTGAGCCATACAGAGTTAGGTGCATGATTTTTCCTTCTCTGGGCGAGCTGTTCCCCAAATTATGAAGTTGTAAACAAGGCCATGTCAAAGGGTGAGATGAAAAAGGAAGTGAATGCTTGGAAGAAACACGAGGATAAGCAGTAACAGCAGATAAAAACAGTTGTGACTCCTGAATTCTAGTCCAATACGTAGGAAAATGTAAATTTTTTGTGACAGTTGGGTTGTTTTGCAAAGATAAATGGTATTCATTGATTTTTATACATAGGTGAAAATGAACTTGAAGTCATGCAATAAAATAAATTAGCCAGAGACAAGCTAAAGTAAGAAAAATGATCATGAAGTGAGTTACCATCAGTGCAGAGGTTGCTCAAGCAATTCACTGGATTATAGTAATTATTTCAAAGAGAATTCCAACTGAACGGTGACAGCAGTTGAAGGCTAGTTATCAAAGCAGAATGACACTCAAAAAATCTCAGATTCTGATGATATGCGATGGAAATGGCTTGATACTATGTCAGTATAAAAACTGTTTTAAAGCCACTTCTCTTAAAAGAAGTTTTCACTATTGTTTCAAGAAATCTGTTTTGGTTTAGCCTACAGATGTGTTTATGTAGCAGCTCTCTTATATTAGCTTGTAAAACCTTTCATTGTAGTCTTGCATTGTGCACTTCCAGCCCCGGAAGTGTATATTTGAATGAGCTCATTATTTTACTAGATACCTCTTCCACCGAGGGCACTGGTGCATTTATGTAGAGTACAAAATTAAGAGATATGGTTATTTAATTCAACCCTGTTTTTTTTTTTTTTTTTTTTTAATACCTCATCTCCATCTCCTCACAAAATAAATTATGTACTGCTTGTGCATTGCCAAGTGCACTTTTGTAAGTGTACATACAAAAGTGTGAGGGTCTTGCACAAGGACTTTTTTAATAATATTTTATTGCTCGAGACACTATTTGTTTAGACCCTTGGGGACCTTGAATAAACAATAAGGTTTCACTGTAAGGGTGCTAGACAGATGATCTATTTGCATTTTCTTTTATGTTCTTGCAAATGTCTGTAAAACTGTCAGTTTGAAGGAGCCAGTTTATCAGTGAAAGGATAAGGAAGAGATAAGTCAGTTTAGTTCCACATGTTTGAAGTAGCTACTGCACTTACCCACACGTGTGTTGTGGATGAAAATATGCTACTGAAGTATTTTCATCTTTTTCACTAAAAGTGGAAAAAATGTAATAAAATGCTACCTCTGAGTTAAATAAATTAACAAAAAAATGTACTTTCTCAAAACAAAATCTGCATGCAAAAATCACTATGCCTAACCCCGTTGAAAGAACACTGAAATTCTCAGCTGGGATAAATCTGAGATTCACCCCTTTTAATGAAATATATCGGCGTTTGGAATGTGGTTTTAGGTGTTGATAAGCATGAAGAAATTCAGACCATAAATATCCTTATACAATCTTCAGAAAGAATATCAGTTTATATAGTTGCCTGCCTTATTCTTTGTTAAAATCAAATTATCAGCGCTTTTTCTGTTATGTCTATTTTTAGAAGTTGATATTTACATAAAATTTCAGAGAGTTTTACATTTTGTGCAGGTTTTTTTTTATTTCTAGAAGAAAAAATAATCATGTCCTATGTTGTCAGTGATTTCCTTTACCTCCCACTCAAAATTTTTTTACCAGTTTTGTTGAAAAAATGGGAAACAAAAAAAGCCCCAACCCATCCCAACAAAAATAAAACAAACAACTAAAAAGCCAAGTTACCCTAGACTGAGAATATGTTTCTTTATTAGCTTCATGGTGGCTATTATGCTCTCTCATTGTCCTTGCTTGTTTCCATTGTTTCCCTTGATTTTTTTTTCCCTAGTTTTTCCTTCAGTTATTTTACCGATGGCTTAAACACTGCACAGGATTATTTTCATCTTATTTAATTTAAAAACTCATGCTGCTATGTTTCACTGTTAAGTCTTCTTTTATCCTGATCTTTGCTTTAATAGGGTAGGATTTTAGTTGTATGTGTGATTGACTATATAACCATACCCAGTGAGTAGTGGATTACTGGTGACAGATTTTAGATGTGGTAAAAAACATGTGAGCATTTCTGTCTCAAGACATGCTGCTTCCACAAACTGTGTGTTGAGAGGACTTTCTTATTTTGAAGGCTTTGTCTGCCATTTCAGTTTGATGGTATGTTGGACTACCCAGATCAGTGTGCTGATTTCCCTTTATGGACACTGTGTGCAGTAAATCCACTTCTGGACACGTGGACTTCAGAGTATTTTTAAGTTAGAGGGACTTGTTAAGTGAGAATAGGGATGTTGGGCTTTAGGGAGAAAGCTGGGTATTCTAGCCAAATTATTTAAATATCAAGTTTCTCAAATTATTGTAGTTTTAAAGTCTTAATTAAAAAAGTAGTTTAAAAGTCTTAATTAAAAAAATTAAAAAGAAAATATTGTAGCGATTAAGTATCTGACAAACCACTGAATCACTTGGCTTTGTTGCCTTATGTGGGCTTTGTTTTTCTGTGCAGGAGGCTGTGTTCTAATTTTCAGCACATCATTTGACAGCTTTTCTGTTGGGAATACCCAAAATACTTTTTGGTTGTCTGAATGTGGAAAACTAGCTTTTTAAAAAAATGCAATTATATCCATAAAAATATTGAGAACGTATACAAAATCTTGCCATCACCAGTGAAACTTTCAGGAATATATATTTGATTAGTCTTTTTTAGATAAATTATTTAGGATACAGTGCCCAGAAGGTTCACATTTAACTTTGCTTTCAGCTAACACCTTTTTCACCACTTTCTTATCCTTCATTCTGTGTGGCCCACTCACTTTCCTTCTGATTCTATCACACCCATACAGCAGTCAGCATAAGAGCTTCAGGTTTAATTTATGAAAAGCACAAATTAATGGCATTCACAAAGATATCTCCTATCTATTGAAAAAGAAAAAGAAAAAGAAATGAGAGCAAAACTTTTCATGGTCATGATATTCTAGTTTATTTTATTAGTTTCTGTCCTGCTTTTGAAACTAGATTGGAGAAAATCACCCCCTCTGGATAGAAAAACAAAAGACCCCTCACCCACCAGAAACCCTTGATATTCCTTGGAGGAAGCTCTGTGTATCAGGGTTTTGAAGCAGGAGTTTGCAATTTGACAGGAGAAATAAATTCACTATCTTAGCTATCTCTTTCCAAATCTATTTCACTTCAGTCAAGTTGAAAATCTTTGAAATGTTGCAATTGATACATTTTGGTAGATAGTTTCAAGATCTCAGCAGCTGATTTCCAGGCAGGTTGCCTTTAACTGAATTAACAAACTCCATTGTGGGTGGGACCATCAGGAATTTTTCTATAGTTACACTTCTAAGAAGGGTCATGTCTTTGCTAAGATAGATGTGAGAACTAAAATGATTCAACTCTCTTATTTCAGGCTTTTTTTTTCCTTTTTTTTTTTTTCCCTCCCCTCCTTTCCAGCAGCATAAAAATCTGAAACTGGCAAGGTGAGAGAAAAGAGAATAGGACAGGGTCTGGGGTGGAAAGAGATAGGATTGCAGATGGACTAGGAGCAGTCATGCTCCTGGGAAATGCACAGAAACCTGTCTGCTAAGATTCATTCCTCTCTATATCTTGGAATGCAGTGTAAGATTTGTGAGTCACCATTCCTGTCCTGGCAGAAAATATCTGTGAAGTCTCTGGCTGTCTTGCTTGCCCCCTGTTCATCATTGCTAATACCAATCCATACTGCAGTATGGAGGTTGTATTTCTCTTTATATACTGAACAGCAGAATTTAATATTTACAGATTCCTCCTGTGCTGATGAGAGCCATGTAGTGTCAATTTGACATAACACAACTGCTTTTTTTTCTTTAAGTGTAGGATACATAAATGACCCAGTCTTCCCTATCAACCTTTGAATAATTGATGTGGCAAAGTTAATAACTCATAAATGAGGTTATACCACTGCCATCATGCTAATGACACCAGTAGTACAGTGGAAAATTTTATCATAGCTCTGTCAGAGTCTCAGTTTTGCAAAAATTTAAGCCTGGCTCTTAAAAATACCCACTCATTGTTTTCTGCGTGATTTTGACACAAAATATACCTTTAATTTTTAGACAAAAAATATTAAGGGTTTTCTGTGCAAGTTACTTGAAATTAGGTGAACACTTCCACTAACCAAAAGAGACTGCTTTAAAACATTACTATTTGGCTGTATATTATTATATGTTAGTATTATAATATATATATTAGCATACTGTAGGGATATTAGAGGTGTAAGACATTGTTTGTATTCACTTCTAGGGCTGTAAGTGTTACTAAATTTGTTCAGAGAGGATCCTGGCTTATAAGACCAGAAGGAATCACTGCAGCCTAGTCTGACTTCCTTCACAAAACAAACTGCAGTGCTTCCTTGAATTACTTTCTGTCCATGCTAAAGCAACATTTTAAAAATTGCCACGGCATACCTGATAAATATGAATGCAAGTAAACAGGACTCCTATGGAAAAAAAAATATTTGAGGTACAAAGAGGTGAAAGGGCTTCACCTAGTCCTCACAACACTTGAAAACCATGGTTGCTCAGAGCTCAAACTCAAGGCTTTAGTTTCTGGTCTGCTTTTCTAATCCCTGGAATGTTTTCTTATATAATTTGTTTATTATTACTTTCTCTTATAGGAAGGGGATCATCTAATTCAAAATTGCCATCTGTTCCTGCAGTTTCTTCAGTGCCTGAGGATTCTGCCTCCAATATGAGGTAACTTCTCCAATTGATCTGAACAGCTATGCTGTGGCTCGTGTTATTGATATTAGAGTTGATATTCTGATACCACATAACTTAAGAATGTCCTTTTGCTAATTTTCAATAACTAATGAAGCTTTGGGAAAATACTGAGTGTTGGATAATTAGTTCCTTCTTATTATAAATGTATTTCACTTAAACATTTTCAAAATCTATGTTCCTTTTTACAAAATTTCAGTAAATTCCTTCTTTATTGTTAATCACATGTATCTCTCTACTAGTATTACAGACAGGCTTGAGCATGCTTTGGAAAAAGCTGCCCCACTTCTGAGAGAGATTTTTGTGGATTTTGCTCCCTTTCTTTCTCGGACTCTTTTGGGCAGCCATGGGCAGGAGTTGCTGATAGAAGGTACAAGTAAGTTTCCATTTAAAAAAGGGGGGAGTTTGTGTTCATTGTTTTACCTTGGAGACTGAAAGTTTCTTTATTTAGAAGCTTTCTTCTTGCCTTCTCAAACAGTGCTGTCCACTGGATTTCACTGCCTCCTGTTCCTTCTGTCTTTAGCCCTCTGAGGTCACTGCCTCCCCCTCTTTGCCATCTCTTGCTACCTCTTTGTGTCCATCTTCCTTCATTTTCCAGCTCTCCTGTCCATTTGTCCTTTAGAAGCTGGTGTACAAAATGTGTTTTGTGAGCTCTAAGAGAAATTTTGGTGTCAGGGTCAACACTTTATAAAGTATATAGTGTAGAGGGTTAGCTACATTAAACAAAGACCTGACTGACACTTTTACTGGGATGTTGTAACAGAAGAGTTCTTGGGAACCATGTCAGTGGAGTGTGTTCTGCTCTGTCTCTCATATGTGAGTCTGCTTCTGCCTTTTTGGTTTCTAAGTGGGAGGGAGTCATCCAGGTAGAAGGAGTACATTGGCAGTATGAAGGAGAGTTCTCTGGCACATCTGAGAAGATGGGGATTCCTCTGCACAGCAGTGATTGTGGCTCTTTCTGTGGAATATTGGCATGAAATGGTCAATACTGAGATGATGAAGTTTTCTTTCTACTGGTGGGTTTCTCTCTGCTTAAAAATTAGGCTCAGATCTGCAGTGCAGACATTAATGTCCTCAGTTTAAAAAATTGTGCATATTGGAAGACTGACTTTAGCAGTGTAACACCAGTCTTTCAATTTTCTCAGAATTTGGCTATATGATATAAGCTTTGTCCACTGATTTTTAGAGTGAAATTTTTAGGTTTTGTTCTGTTCAAGAAGGGGTAAGAAGAGCTTGTTGCAGCTTCCAGTGATAAGTGCACTCAGTATAGAGTCCCCTGGTTGCTTAACTTGAGCTGATCACTTGAATATGAGCTGTGTTTGCACTAACAGGTCTAGTTTCTTCCTAGGGAATTAAAGTTCTTTTAAAAATACTAGTTTTTAAAAATTACTCATTTCTTAGATTAGGAGAATCATCCTGTTTGTAGTGCTGAATATGACCATTGTCAGAAATGCAATTAGAGTATCAAACACGGCTAAGTGTTCCACTGAAGACTGCTGATATAAAAACTGAGACTTCATTAAACTTCACAAATTAAATTTATTTAGTTTAGGAGTTTACTTGCTTACCATTTGAGGTAAGAAGAAATGGAAGGAAGAATTGTATGAATTGCTTTCTGTGAGACTCAGAAAGATAGGATTCTACTTTTGTTTATGCATGTGGGCATCATTTTAGCTGATAAACATTTTAATGTAAGCTGCCTTGTGAACAAATTTATTTCATTCATTTAATAAGAAAAACCAGAAAAGCACTTTTTCTCAAAGGTTTATTTTCTAAGGAACTAAAGATCCCATTTTAGTTACATTTTTTATTCTCTGAAGATATAAGAAAATCTGGTTCAAAGTATTTTTCACTGTCGTATAGTTATGTACATGGATAGATGATTATTTCATAAATTGGATAAGCAAAAAAAGCAGGATAATCACTGGGAGTGTATGAACTGCCTAGACAAAAATAAGCACACCAAACCAATTTTTTATAGCCCCAGTTACAGACCAGCCCAAAACAAAATGCGAATACAAATAATAATACTCAAATTAGTTTGTAAACAACTGAAAATATATAATAGGTTACTGCTTGCACTTCTGCTTAGGTTTAGTGTGGGGTTAAGGGTCAAAGTACTAATAAGAGTGTTTGGGATGTCTGCTGCCATGAAACAAAATGGAAACTTGATTGATAGCTGGGGGCTGAAAGGAGAAGGCGCAATGGAGAAAGCAGAGGTCATGAAGCCATTTCCCTCTCTGCATATATAATGACCCAATCCTTCGAGAAATAGCAAAATGCAGATACAGTGGATTAATATAACATATGTTAACCACACTTCTGATCATTTTGACATACAAACATTTATGAAACTGAGTGATAGGGTTAAGAATTACTATTAGCTGCTTCTTTAAGATGGAAGGCATGGAATTTATGATTTCCCTCTCAGATACATACTTCTATTTTGTCCTGATAAAGTACAAAATTGAACTGGAAGTGGCATGAAAATTTTGGTTTTCCTTTGTTTATCAAAATGCTTCTAATCTATTGCACTTCAAAATAGTTTGTGTTAATAGCTGATGCCTTATAAGCATGCATTTATATATTTTTTTTTTTCCTTTTGTAGGTCTTGTGTGCATGAAATCTAGCAGTTCAGTTGTGGAGCTGGTGATGCTCCTTTGCTCTCAGGTGAGGTTTAAGTAACAATGTCTGAAATTGATCTGTTTGAACACAATGGAAATTACAGATAAAATTTTACTTTAAATTTTACTTCTAATTTAGGTTTATGTGTAATAGTTAGAAAAGATAATGTACAAGGCATTTGGATTAAAAAACCCCCCATGGTAATTGCATCTATTCAAGGGGGGTTTTGTTACCTTGCTATTGAGCATTTACATAACCTTGAAGATGGTGTGCCTACGTAATTCTATGCTGTCATTTTTGTAAGATGAGATAGGATCAATAAATATTAAAGTTAAAGAAATGGATTGATTCCTGCATCTTGACATGCTGAATCCTCTGGGATAAATAGAATTTTTCCTTTTGTGTAGAGGTTATGAAACGAGTGATAAATACTTTTGAAACCCTGTCATTCGTAATTGATTTGACAAGTACTAAGGATTGGAGAAAAATTTAAGAAAGCAACACTGGTTGTCATCAGTTTGGGACATTCTACATTCCTAAAGGCAAAGTGATTTTAGATATGTAAGGACTTGAGAACTGCCTGTTCCTGTGGCTGGAAAAGAGACAGAGCCTAAGGAACTTTCTTAAAATTATGTATGCTGTATTAATTGGAATTTTGGGATTTCTTGCCTTTTTTTTTTTTTTTTTTTTTTTTT